>JAVJIF010014995.1:0-144956 GCA_038442645.1 Agave tequilana
CACCGGGGGTAGTTGAGGCCGAGAATGAATTCGTGGCTGAGCTAGTCGACAGCTTTTATAAGGCTTAAAGCGCTCCATTGCTTTGGTCTTGAAGGGCTCAACTACTTCATTCTCTGCTTTAAAGGTGGTCTTCTCCTGAAGCATTGACAGTATCTGAGACTTTGGAGGGAACGACCAGGCCCCCACATTGGAGCTTCTGGTGGACAGGCTTAAGAGGGATGTAGACGAATGGCTCATCTTAGCCATTCAGATCTGGAGTCTTCAGTTAACGAACAGCTTGCGCACCTTGCTGCTCAAATGCATGAAGCCCATCTCGTCGCCTCAAGAAGCAGCCAAGGCAATTTCCTTTGACTTGAAAACCTTGGAGATGAGGAGAGTAGAACTTGGGGACGCCATAGATGCTTCTAACAGCGCTTTTCTTGACGCGCGAGGATAAGATTGAAAAGGCCAAGGAAATGATCAGGAAGGCTAATCTTCTTTTGTCCAAGGCTGAACCGGTGCATCTTGAAGAGATTGCTCTGCTAGAGCAGCTTAAGACTCAAAATGACGAAGTCCTGCGGCAGGAGCTAGCACAGAGGGCAACTTTGACTGAAATTGAGGCTCGCTTATCCCAATGGCGAGCTTTAATGAGGCTGAGTTGAGGTCACATGCTCTTATCAGGGCTGCTGAGGAAAGGAAGAATAGGCCGGTTACTCTTTAAGAACGGATCAAGTCTTACGAAGCGCCCTCGTAGCTTGTAATCCGAGCATCCATGTATCCCTCTTTTGAAATCAATAAAAAATAATTTTATTTGATTCCCTGTTGTATTTCCAACTTGTTGTATTTTTTTCTAAATTTTCAATCCTTATTTTCAAGTTGTAACAATCCTCGAAAGGAAGTGGAATAATGGTATAACTAATCTAATAACGGTGATAAACTAATAGTGTTAGTCACACATTAAATAAATAGTCCTTACTGGACTAAAAAGGTGAGACTTGGCTATCTGTCAGTTCAGAGGTCGCAGGGACGTAACCGATTGAGTAGCCACTAAGCTCAAATTTTGTCATTCAGAGGTGATGAACTGGACAAGATGACAAAAGAATAGTCCCTACTGGACTGAAATATGAGACTTGGCTATCTGTCAGTTTAGAGGTTGCAGGGATGTAACCGATTGAGAAGCCACCAAGCTCAAAATTTTATCATTCAGAGGTGACGAACTGGACATGATGACAAAGAAATAGTCTCTACTGTACTGGAAGGTGAGACTTGGCTATCTGTCAGTTCAGAGGTCGTAGGGACGTAACCGATTGAGAAGCCACCAAGCTCAAAACTTTTTCATTCAGAGGTGACGAATTGGACATGATGACAAATGAATAGTCTCTACTGGACTGAAAGATGAGACTTGGCTATCTGTCGGTTCAGAGTCGCAGGGACATAACCGATTGAGAAGCCACCAAGCTTAAAATTTTATCATTCAGAGGTGACGAACTGGACATAATGACAAAGAAATAGTCCCTACCGGACTGAAAAATGAGACTTGGCTATCTGTCGGTTCAGAGGTCGCAAGGACGTAACCGATTGAGAAGCACCAAGCTCAAAATTTTGTCATTCAGAGGTGATGAACTGGACATGATGACAAAGAAATAGTCCCTACTGGACTGAAAGATGAGACTTGGCTATCTGTTAGTTCAGAGGTAGCAAGGACGTAACCAATTGAGAAGCCACCAAGCTCAAAATTTTGTCATTTAGAGGTGACGAACTGGACATGATGACAAAGAAATAGTCCCCACTGGACTGGAAGGTGAGACTTGGCTATCTGTCGGTTCAGAGGTAGTAAGGACGTAACCGATTGAGAAGCCACCAAGCTCAAAATTTTGTCATTCAGAGGTGACGAACTGGACATGATGACAAAGGAATAGTCCCTACTGGACTGCAATATGAGACTTGATTATTAACTCCGTGGGGATTTTGATATCTCCTTCGGATGTTATTTAGAAGAAATTGTCAGAGGTATATTGTCAACGTGACAATCAGAAAAGTCTACTGAGGACTGATTATAGAAACCCACTGGGGAGTTAGGAAATGAATCCCATAAGAGATTACATGTCAGAGGTGATCGTTAACGTGACAAAAAGGATTCGTGGGGATTTGTAAAGTAATTGTCAGAGGTGTGATGTTAACTTGACAAGGATTCATTTACTATTGAGGTGCTTGAGCATGACAGTAATTTGAGTGGACCTGTCATTCTGTTGAAGAGAATGACAAGCGGGGTTTATTCACTGGGGATATTGGCTTTTATCCGTTGGGGAGTAAATTATAGTCTTGCTACCAGAGGTTTAGTATTAACATGATAAGCTAGACTCGTCATTTTGTAAGGGATATGGATACTTTTACATGTGGTCTCACCATTCCATGGACGGGAATTGGTAAGTGATTTTGGAGAGAAAATCAAATGGGAACAGGTCCCTTAGGATTTTTAGGAAATCCTCAGCTGTCAACGAATTTGGTATGCCTTTACCAACTACCGTTTGAGTCGAGTTAGCCATGCTATTCCCCTCAGCATGATGAGTTGTCAAGGACTTATGTTGGGCTTAAAGGCCAACATTTTCCTTTATCCTTAACCGTTAGAGGTGTTGGATTATTCGGTTACTGTATTCGTAACCTTGATTCTTCTTTGAGACAACCAGTGTACGATCAGCTCGATACTGGTTTACGGTCGTATGATCTCGTTTAGAGAAAGAGAGGAGTGCTCCTTCTGCATATCTTGGATTTGAAGGTCTTGATCAGAGGTGTAATGTTAACTTGATCATGAAAAGGATCCTATCAAGAATAATACTTCTTTAAGAATTTGCTGTTGATCGGCATCATGAGTAAATCACCATCTGAAGACATAAGGCGATATGCCCCGTTTGAATAGACTGTTTCTATTACAAACGGTCCTTCCCATTTGGGCTGAAATTTGCCTTTAATTTGTGCATCATGATCATCGGTCATCTGACGGCTAAAACCAAATCTCCTTTCTGAAAGACTCTTTGCTTGACCTTCTTGTTGAAGGCTTTTGAGATTCGGGCTTGATACAACTCAATGTGTTGCTGAGCTTGTAACCGCTTCTCATCTAGGGCTTCGAGCTCTTGAAGACGCAACCGATCATTGTCCTCTGTTGTCATCTTAGTCATTAAAGCAACTCGAAATGATGGCATCTGGATTTCTAATGGTATAACCGCTTCACATCCGTACACCAGGGAAAAAGGCATATTGCATGTGGGGGTCCGAACCGCGGTTCGGTAGGCCCAAAGACATTCACTAAGCTTTTTGTTCCAGTCTCGCTTATTTGAGGAAACGAACTTTTTGAGTAGCTTAATGATTGTCTTATTGAATGCTTCCGCCAAGCCATTAGCGGCAGGATTATAAGCAGTTGATGCTATGTTCTGAATCCGATATTTATCGCAAGACCGATAGAACACCTGACTCACAAATTGGGGACCGTTATCATGGATGATCCGCTTAGGGATACCAAATCGATGGATGACATGGTGTTTGATGAAATTAACCACGTTAGAAGTTTTAACTTCAACCAGTGGTATAGTTTCTGCCCACTTTGAAAAGTAATCGGTTATCGCTAGGATAAACCGGTGTCCTTTTGTCGAAGAAGGGCTGATTGGCCCTACAACATCGATTCCCCATGCTTCAAATGGCCATGAAGCAACGGTTGGATGGAGGAACTCTGAGGGCTGATGTATGAAGTCTGCATGGATTTGGCAGGCTTTACACCTTCGTGCATATTGGATGGCATCGGCTATCATGGTTGGCCAATAATATCAAAGCCTGTGCAATCGGTCTTTAAGTTTTGGACCTAGCTGATGAGCTCCGCGTATGTCGTCGTGCGCTTCTTTAAGCACTTATTGTGCTTCTGAATTAGAAAGGCAACAGAGGAGGATACCATCATATGAGCGACGATAAAGTGTCTTCAGAGTTAGATCATAGTAAAAATGGGGAGATCTTCGTCTCATGGATGCCGCTTCTTTAGGGTCGTCCGGCAGTAAACCATGCAGAGCATAGTCGATGAGGGAAAATCACCAACTCTCGGTTCAAAATCCATCGAGATATTATAGACCTCTCTAATTCTCAACATATGTTTAGAGCAGACAAGGTGTCGAGTTGCCATTGTAAGGTGATACTCGGTGTCGAGTGGCAAGGCCAGCGTTATTGCTATTGCAGCCAAAGCATCGGCCCTAGCGTTCTAGGATCGAGAAACGTGACTGATGTAAAAGCCATCAAACAGATTAGCCATTTCGATGAATGCGTGGTAATAAGGTACCAAATTTTCGTGAGGGACCTCATATTCGCCTTTAACCTGATTGATAATAAGTTTTGAATCATCATAAGCTTCAAGGTAGCGTACCCCCATTTCATGAGCAAGTTGAAGGCCAATAAGTAGAGCATTGTATTCTGCGATATTGTTGGAGCATGATTCCGTCAAAGAAAATGCTCTACGAAGGACATGATTTTGTGGGGAGATAAACATAACCCCCACACCGGCAATGATCCTACCTTTAGGGCCTATTCGTGATGCTCCATCGAAGAACATCTGCCAAACTTCATCCTCTGAAGTTATATTACATTCAAAAACTTCATCTGGAATGTCTTCATGAAGTTTTGAGCTTTCTGGAACCGGATGAGCAGCCAAGAACTCTGCAAGTGCCTGGCCTTTAACCGCCTTCTGAGGGACAAAGAGCATGTCGTACTGAGAGAAAAGAAGCGCCCACTTAGCTAATCTTGAATTTAATGATCCTGGGTTCGTCATGAGAAGACGCAAAGGGTTCACTCTAGAAATGACATGTATGGTTTGGCCGACCAAATAATGTCGTGTCTTCTGAATAGCAAAGACAAGAGCTAAGCATTCCTTCTCAATAGGATTATAGCGAGATTCTGTCCCTATTAGAGTCCTGCTCAAATAATAAATAGCTTGTTCGTGATCATTATCGTCTTTTTGGGCAAGCAGAGTACTGAGAGAATGGTCCATAGCTTTCACATAAAGCAGGAACGGTTTTCTTGATGTGGGAGCTATTAAGACTGGAGGTTTTGTGAGATATCTTTTGATATCTTCGTAAGCTTCTTGACAAGCTTGATCCCATACAAAAAAAACACCCTTTTTTATGAGTCGGGTGAATGGTTGACAGCGGCCTGAGAGACTTGCGATGAATCTTCTGATATAAGCCAGTCTACCTTGCAGGCCTCTAAGTTCTTTGAGATTCTTAGGTGGATGCATGTTCTGAATGGCTTTGACTTGTCCAGGTCAAGATGAATTCCTTTTGATGTAACAATAAATCCAAGGAATTTGTCACTCGAAACCCCCAAGAAGGATTTTGTCAGATTCATTTTCAGCTGATGAGCCCGCATTATGTCGAACATCATTCTCAAGTCACGAAGATGGTCATTCTTATCGCGATTTTTGACAGCAATATCGTCGACACAACGTTCTAACCGTTTTTCGGAAGTGATCACGGAAAATCATACTCATTACCCGCTGATAAGTTGCTCCCGCGTTCTTTAACCCAAAGGGCATCACAATATAACAGTATATCCCCAATGGTGTCCGGAATGAAGTACGCTTTTCAGCCCCTGATACATCTTAATTTGATTGTATCTTGAAAAGCCGTCCATGAAGGACATCCTTTCAAATCTGCAGGTATTGTCAATTATGACATCGGTGATGGGCAGTGAGAATTCGTCTTCAGGACAGGTTGTATTGAGATCACGGTAGTCAATGCAGATCCATATCTTCTCATTCTTCTTGAGAACAGGAACGATATTAGCAACCCAATCTGGATGTTGTTCTCCCGTATGAAGTCGCATGCAATGAGCTTATGAACTTTGACTTCAATAGCCTCCATAATGTTCAGACGAAACTGGCGTTGCTGCTGCTTGACTGGCTTGGCATCAGGTCCTGATGTTCAGACGATGCATGGCTACTCGTGGATCAAGTTCGGGCATGTCTTCATAGTTCCATGCAAAGACATCTATATACTCCTTTACAAGTACTATCAATTCTTCTTTTTCATAAGTGATAAGCTTTCACTTATGAAGATGGGTTTAGGGTGATCTTAGCTACCCAAGTTAACCTGATCACCTTGTCTTCAGTAGGTGATTCGCGTTGTTCGAATCACTTTTCCCACTAGAGATCCAATTGCTGAGCCTATGGTTCCTCATCAGTACCTTCCGCTAGCTCTAATTGACTGCTTGAAGTCATATTAACAGTGAGATTCTCGAACATCGTTCCCACACTGACATCTGAGTCCTATTCGGAGGAAGAGGCAGAGTGTGATGGGATCGGTTTGTCATCCTTGAGAAGCATATCCTCCACTGTGAAGGTAATAGCAGGTACCTTTGATTGCACATGATGACATTCAGAGCAAGAAGACTGAGCGTCATCTTTAAGGATTTCTGGCGTATACGTCGAAAATGATTCTGTTAGCCAGTGCATCTCTGAGTGCTTCACTTGTCTCTTTCGAGAGATGAAGGTGCTCGTGTATGGTAATACGAGCTGAAATATTGGCCAGCTGGACCAATATGTCGAAACGAAAGGGCATGTTAAGCCCTGGGCCTGAAGGCTTCTTCAGGACATGGTCGAACTGGATTTCTTTCTGCCTCTCTTTTCCCGTCTTCGGGAGCGGAGCCGGTGTGGATATTTGTACTGACGTCGTTTGCTGTTGTGTCTCGTTAGTAGCTTTCTCATACTGTTTTAAGTATGATTTTTCGGATCGAGTACCTGTCAGCTAAGGTACATCAGCCTGCGTCATGCAAGCATGCTTTCCCTTCAGAGTCACTGAGAGAAGCTGTGTGAGATTGCCATCATCCGGCAAGATGGAGATAACAATGCAAGATTTGCCCTTCGACTTGGATTTCTTCGAATCCCATTGTTCATCTTGGACAAGGTCTGGGTGTATCCACATGATTTCCCCTGTCTCCAGTGTCAAGGGAATAAGACCCTTATTCTCTTGAGTTTTAGCTGAAGGATGCTTGACTTCCAGTCGCGGTGCAGGAATTGGGAAGGTCCCGTCAGGGACTGTGACTTTTGGGGTTTTGTCGAATTCGAGGGTCACCATATTTGAAGTGACTTTCTTTTGTTCTGATTTCAGAGTCAGAACTCCAGCGTCGACTAAATCTTGAATTTTGTCCTTGAGGACAAAGTACTTATCAGTAGGATGATGAACCATCATATGATAGAGGCAATAGTTGGGATCGTTTGTGCGTCCCACTTCATTAGGACGCCGAGCATCCAGTAGCTTCAATTTATTCCCTTTGTGGAGTAAAGGAATATTGCGACCACCTGTTCGTCTTTGAAGGAGTACTATTTCAGAGGAAACTTAGACTCCTGATTATTGAAGCTGCTCTTCTTGGCCTTCGACTGAGTGTCCCCTGACGATTAAATGGACATAGTCTCTTCTCTTTGGCTTGAGAAGACTGTGTCATGTCTCTGCGTTCTTTATTATTCATACCCTATTTGCCTTTAGAGATAGATGGTTCGAACTTCTTAGCCAACTTTTCGGCTTGTTCGACTAGTTCCTTCGAGGTATGGCCTTTGATAGCTAGCATACTAATCTCCACTTGGTTGAGAAAATTATGCTGCATGTCTGCAAGAGCATGGGTAATGGCATCCCTGCTGGGCACATCAAAGACAAATTTCTGAACCATTCAATGTAGTCGCGGATAGATTCGCCCTTCTTCGGTACAGTAGAGAGGAGTTTGTCCATGGTCACCTCGGTATCATCCTCGTAGAAACGAGAAAGAAATTAGTTTCTATGTTGATCCAAGAATTGATAGAGCCCGGAGGAAGGCTTCGGAACCAGTCGAATGCTACCCGCTTCAAGGTGCCAATGAACAGTCTGGCCATGATAGCATCATTGTCTATGACATTACCGGTCTGAGACCGGAAGTAGTAGATGTGCTGGTTTGGCGAGCTCTTACCATCATACGTATGTAACGTTGGTGGTTTAAACTTTGGCGGGTATGGTACTGAATCCCATTCCAAAGGGTAAGGACGGACTGTCCCTACTTTCTTTAGTTCATCCCTCTAAGCTAGGGATGCGATCTGGACTTGGATGCCTTTAAGGAATTTAGCGTCTATAGAAGAACTTTCCTTTGACTTCTCAGTCTTTGGTTGTTCATGGCTATGATGTTCTTCCTCATCATGGTTAGTCCCGGTATCATTGTTATTCCGATTGGTGAGGAGTTGAGCGAGCATCTGTTGAATGTTGTCCAAGGCTTCTTGTTGGGCCTTAGAGGTTTGCTCTTGGGCTTCCAACAGTCGTCGGAGGTCATCATTACCTTTATCAGCCATATTCACTAACACTCTATCCGTTCGCACCGAGCTGACTATCGCTGAAGAGGCATACCCGCTGTCTTCGTCCTCCTCATCAGACCATTGGAATAGTCTTCTCATTAGTTCTGACGAGGTTACTGTAGTTGAGGAGAATGACTGCTCATAACTGTAAGATATTGCGACCCTAGATCTGGTATTTTAGAAGATACCTTTTTGTGTACCAAGACTTCGCCAAGGCCCGGACTATAGTCCAGATCTGGAGAACTGGAGGGAGCGGTATGCGATGCTCGTCTGTCCCTACGTGGTTCTCGTCCCCTTCCGATCATATTAACGGATGCAGAGGGCAGATTTTATGATATGCTCCTTTTGCGATGCTTCACAGGATCTCGTTCCGATAGTCGATCAAAAACTGATCGTCGGTCAGGAGGAGTGGAGGGGATTGGCCTTAGCCAGTAATGGACAGAGTGGACGATCAGCAACTGACATCCCACTTGTTGACAACAGGAGGGAGAAGTCTGGAAAGATTCTGACTTCCGTTTGTTTGTCAAGAATTCTCGCAAGTCAGACCCAGCTGGGCTAAGCGGTTTAGTGCAGAGGCTTTGTTGGATTGCGTATAGGAAGATGCCCTGTTCCTTTCATCACTGCAGAGGTAATTAGCACTAAATAGTGCTTTAGCTCTATCTTCGTGGCTAAGAACTTTAGGAATGTCCTTGGGTGTTGAAGCTGCATAAGCACCACTATCAACACTTGGGGACAATCCTTATCTCCGCTGCGAAGAGCGAGCTTAGCGCTTAAGGAGCTGGGAGATGAAGTACGCTGTGGTGTTGTATCTGCTACTTTGCTACGAAGATAGTTAGCACTAGATAGTGCTTTAGCTCTAGCTTCGCAACTAAGAACTTTGAGAATGTCCTTGGGTGCTGAAGCTGCATAAGCACCGCTGTCAACACTTAGGGACGATCCCTTAGCTCCGCTGCGAAGAGCGAGCTTAATACTTGATGAACTGGGGAGCGAAGCACGCTGTGGTGTTTTGTTCGCTTCCTTGCTGCGAAGATGATTAGCATTCCTAGGTGCTTTAGTTCTAGTCTGGCAGCTGGGAACTCCCACGTACCCTGAGGTACTGGAGTTGTGTTTTCCATGTCATCAGTAACTTCGCTCGAAAGAACGAGGTTGGCGCGAGGTGTTGCTGCTCCTGAAGTAGGCGAAGGTATAGTCGCCGTTCTAGCCTCGCGGCTAATGGCTTCAGCGAAGCAAGCAGGCCTTTTGCCTTTGTCTTCGCATGATAGGCGAGCCTGTGGCGTAGCTACGCCTGAAGCTTCATAGAGAGCTTTCTGCTTTGGCCTCCACATCTGCTTCGGAAGAGGAGATTTAGATTCGCAGGGAACCTGGCTAGCCTCGCGCGAGGCTGCTCACCAGTCTAAGGCTGGTTTCTACTTTAAAACCTTGGTTACCGAGACCTTCCTATGCTTCGTGCGTCGAGCATTGGACCACCATCAGAGAGGAGCTCTTCAAATTTTCCTTGGTCGAAATGAATGATCAGGTTTTTGAAGGCACTAGGCTCAAGATCCTAACCCTCCTTGTTGCGCCGAAGACCATAGTAGGCTTCCGAGAGCCTGTCTGTCTCGATAGAGACTTGCTTCGAAGAATTAGCCAGAGGGGTTCTGGCTGCGTCGACTTCCTTGTACTCAGCAGTAGACCTGAAGGTCTGTTCGTCGCATTATAACACTTGATTCTCAACAGTGGAGAATGAACTCCCCAGCGGAGTCGCCATCTTGTTTTTCATTGATTTTGCAAAGGTGAAAACTTACAAAAAAGGAGTCGAGGAGCTAAATTACAAGTAATTCTTTGAAGTAAAAAGATTACAGGTAGATCTCCTCTGAGATTTCTGGGAAAGTATGCTGGTAGGAATCTAATCAGCGCGCGATCACTTTATCCCTTTGATGATGCGAGCGATCAGACAATCGAACTGCTACCTGATGGGATTCCCTTCTCGCCTGGTTCGGGGAATCAGAGAACAGAAGGTGGTAGAATTCTCTTGTTACTTCTCGAGCTGCCTCCGCTTGTGAATTCCTTCTCGCCTGGTTCTGGAGATTTCTTGAGAGGGAGGAAGACCTTAGCGTATTAGCACCCTGATTAGAGAAGTAGTTCTCTGAGTTCTTGGAAGCAAGAAAGCAGATCTCTGTTTTTTTTCCTCTTCGGGGGGTCTCGGTCCGTCCTCTATACACCTTTGGTACGATATTTATAGAGAGAGCAGGGGTATAATTGTCCCTTGAAAATCTAGAAACAGATTGAGTTAATCTATTTAATCTGGAAAGTAGCCTCGCCACGAGGATAGAGATAGCTTTTGTGAAGCTAGGAATAGCAAGTAGTGCTGACTCTTGATCCGCTCTGCTAAATGAGGGATGCACCCTTGATTCTTTCCAAATACTGAAAGATTTCTTCTGATCTCCTTACCTGATTGGGAGAGTCAAAAGATTATGGCAAGCAACTGCCAATTTAATCTCAATTAGATTTGATCTCGTATGGATTTGATCTCATCTGGAGATTTAATTGGTCAAAGGTGACCATAGAAGACCTGCAGCAGAGCTGCCGCATCGAGCTCACAGCGAAACTAGAAGGAGCATCTGGGCACGTTAGAAGAAAGCTCTTCAGCGGAGCTGGAACTTTGTGGCGAAGTTACCTTATCAATTACCCTTTTGCGCAGCTGTAAGGGGCTTTGAGCGAAGCTAACTCTCTGCGGAGTTAACTGAGCACTTCTGTGCGAAGTTGTAAGTTAGCTCATAGCGGGACTGTGAAGGAGCTTTCTGTGATGCTAAGCAGCTTTGGCTTCTTATGCGAGACTTTATCTCGTGGGCTTGTGAGACTAAGTGTTGAGCTAACTTAGTGTCTCTGGACCTGCCTGGGCCTTTTCACGAGCTTTTCTTAGCTTACTGCCTGCTTCGCTGGATCAGTAGAATCCAAGTTCCTGATTCGTCCCCTTTGAGATGGTGAAGAACTGGTTGTCAGCTTGTCTGCCGCTTGTCTTTTGTAGATGTCAACAAGTTAGACATTGATCAGGCCAGTTAGGAATCTTGTCTTTTTTTAGAGTGTCAACAAGGACCTTTTAAAGAGTGACCCTCCATTACAAGCGCACTTGCTTTCATCCTATGTACTACTCTCTTTCCTATTACAAGATCTACAAGAAATGAAAAATACAAAAGAGAAAGAAAAGGAACAACTAATCTAAACTATTCTAAAAACTATAACATGGAGAAGAAAACCCTAAAACTATCCTCAAACTCCTCTCCCCTTCAGCTTTGAAAATCCCACGGTATATATAGGCGAAAGGGAGGCACCATGGAGCGTGTACAGAGTCGCACGTCAAATCACAGAGCGTGGCTCCAAGCTCTTGCTGCGAAAACGCGGCTTTTGTCACATGTTCGTGGCACTTCTGGGGCCGCGCACGGTGCCGCCTGCTGCGTGATCCCTACTTGTCCTCCTCGTACTTCTTATATTCTGGATTTGGGCACCCGTTTTGACAAAACCACCCTCTAGGATCAATGGCTATTTTTGTAGGCTTTTAATCACCAATTAACTGGATTTTTAGGCTTCTTCTTCATTTCAAACCATGGACCTAGAAACATACAAGACAAGTGTTATTAACTGGATTTAATATTAAATAAATGTGAAGATGTGGTATGAAATATGCAATTTTAGATACTAATCATATATTTCTCTCTATGCACCTTCACCTTACTCCTCTCTTTCTTGACTTTTTAGGGTCTTCTTGGTTTTTTAAGGCCTAACATTGTTGTTCATCACAACTTTCTTCTGCTCTTCTGCTCCACCTAAATTTTAAATTACAATCCTTTATTTATAGGAATTTACAATATAACTCCTATTTGGACTATGAGATGATCTTTGACATTGGATGTTTGAAGAATCTTGATCAATCCTATTAGAAGTTAGTCTCCTTAATCTAGAAGAATTCTAGACCCTTTTAATTTAAACAAATCTTCATTGAATAGGAATTGAATCCTATTCATACTCCTCCTGAAAAAAAAACTCGTAATCACCTGAAAAGAAAACTGCTTCATCTTGATTTTCTTCTTCTCCTTCAAGCCATCGTCTTCTCCAACTCAATTGAATTTCTTAGACAATCATCTCCTCTTGAAAAATAAGGCAAAAATCCTAACAATATCTAGCATGGTAGAAGTTTTAATCATAATTTTGAATATATTGAATATTTTGTTTACTACACTTTATTTATCTTGATGCAGTCTTTTACATTGGTTGTATATATATAACACACTTTGGCTTTGTATGTATATGCTTAACACATGTACTTCTTACTAATATCATGCCAACAACAAGTCTTGTCATTATATCCTAAATGAAAGTATAGATATATCGCCACCCTAGACTTATATATACGCATAGCACATGTACAATGATTAAGGTTTTACCTACACACAAGAATACAGAATTTCAGAACTTAAGAATAGAATGTGCAAATACTCAATACTACTACTGCGATAGCAAGTGGCTATGTGGGTCGTGATCAATAAGGGGGACTAGCGAAGGAAGCTTTTTAGTAAATTCTCTTTTAGGTTACAAAGAATGGCTAAAGATCTTCTTTTAGTTCTTTATAAGAAAAGAGAAAAATAAGTTACAGTTAAGTTAAAAAGAAAGTGGTAGATAAGAAGGTGGAGAAAATAGAAAATTGATATATATAAAAAAATTGAAAAGAGTGATAAAAGAGTTGAGAGATTATGGTGTTGGTGTTCTAAACTAAAAGTTCAAAGAAAAGAAATTTAAATCCTAAAAGATATACTTACTTACCTCCTTGGTGCTTGCTTACCTTTGACCCGTATTGACGACGTACCTTTGCTTAGATCTTCCCCATTCTCGATTTACACTACGAAATGAAGGGGCAAGCTACACTAGCATAGGAATGGCTATCCATCACCATAACCCATAAACGGCGCTTGTAAGGGCAAGGCAACTTCGAGGCTATCGAAGTCATTTGGATTCACAAACACAGAAAAGGGAAGCAAACAAAAACAAGAATAAAAAAGAAAAGAAACTTTGATTTGATTCAAATAATAATGAAAGAAAAGACTTACTTACACTGGTGTCAGCTTCAGTGCAAGCTTGCTCTCATTCCTCCATGAAACTCTCTTCTCCTCTCAGTTACAATTACATAAAAGAAAATAAAAAATCTAAGTTACAAATTACAAAATAGCCTAACTTCTACTCTCTGCTTAACCGTTCTTCCTCGGCCTATGATGTGTAGAGTATTTATAGCATATAAATGGATAAGAAAATGAGTTAAAAGATAAGAAAAACTAGCTATTTCTGAATTTGAATCCTCCCCTTTCTCCAAACTTGATTTGATGTGGATATTCAATTTTGATCTGCAGCTTGTTGGTGCGTTGATGGCGGAGTATAACTTATCAAATGATAGAATTAGAAATAGTGATAAACGTAAGAGTTGTAACCCTTTACGTCTTCTTTCTGGATCATCTTGAATCATTAAATTTGATATTCGGTAGCGAAGTTATGATTTAAATACTAAGATGTATCCAGTCTGAATCTGAGTTAAAATTACTTCATTTCATCCATTGATCTTCTCCCCATCCATTTATCCCTTTGGATTTTGAATTGGATTCAGCTTTAGTTAATGTTATCTTTATGATTTGCTCTGATCTTCAGCTGAGCATTTGCTCCAATCCTTGATTTGTTCTGGATGTGGTGATGTCCTCATAGATCTTTAAGTTCATCGAATTAATTCACCAAAATTTGATTTTTAACTGACTAGATCTGGGATCATCCTCAGGAACCAAATAGATCCAGTTAAATCTGATTTTAACTGGTATTTATTTGGTTTAATCCTCTTTCTCTTCATTATTATCATCTACAAATAGACATTTGAGAGAAGAATTTAGCAGATTTATTAGATGATAAATGTAGGAGTGTAATGAAAAGAATGCAAAATATGTGTACGATCACACCCCTATACCTATCTTTTGCTCATCCTCGAGCAAAATAATAAAACTAAACTAAAAATTATTAGACACACTTTCGCAGGTTACGGATTGCACTGAGCATGTGCGATAAGTCGTTAAACCTCTAGGTTTCCCTAGAGGACGAATTTTGTATCCTAAAGGTTTTCAGTGGATTACACCCACAAAATTCATAAAGAAAGAAGAGAAACAAAGTGTTAGTATTTTGAAAATATATTTTGAAAAAGAAGAATATTTGAAGTATTATTGCAAGAATTAAGTAATCTATAAGTTATAGGAAACTGAAGTTTTCATTCTTAAGCTTAGTCTTAATTCAAAAACTTGTTATCAACAAACTGTATTTCTCATCTAATCTATTATTTTACCCTAAGTCACATGCACCTTGTGACCGTGAAATTTTGACTCGGGGTTCTTCAACTCTATTCTTATGTTTTATTATTTTTTCTTTTATTTTTATTTTTTGGTGATATTATTCCTTAGTTCTATTAGGCTTTCTAATCTGCCCTTTAACGTGCCTTTAATCGGTACTTCCCAAACCAAACGGTCTTAGGGTCCGAGTGAGAAAACACCCAAGACTTAAGGACACGAGCAAACAAGGCCATAAAACTAAGAATTTTATTATATGAATCGCCTTTAGCGTGAATACTTATGCTTTATGAGGCACAAATACCCAGCTTAATTAGAGGATTTTAATATATATTTTTCTTTTTCTTTTGTTTTTTCTTTCTTTTTTTAATAAGGCATAAGAATTTTTGTTTTTGAACCCTAAGTGTGTAAGTGTATAAAGTATGCATATATCATCAAGGTAAAAATCAAAACTAAATTACTTTTTCAAATTTTCTTCCTAACCTTGGAAATCAAACAAATAATTTTATTTTGACTAAATATAAGAAATCCTAATTATGATTCTCCTATTCCTTAAAATGACTTAATTTCATACAAAAAATATGTCAAAATATTGTTTCTATTTTCAAAAAGTTTTTAAAAGTAAAGAAAATGTTAATAATAATTTCTTTTTTTAATAATAAAAAAATCTAAGTTATGTTAGAACCCTCCCCCACACCTATCTCATGCATTGTCCTCAATGTATGAAATAATACATAGATACATGAAAAAGAAGAAGGGAAGGAAAATATTACCTTTATGGTGGTGGTTCCGGTGGTGATCTGATTGGGTCAAGCATTACTACTCAATCAATATAATGTGGTTATTCATGGAACCCACCTTTATTGACCTCTTTCCTATTTACATAATTACAGTCCCCAATATGAATAGGATTATGAAAGATCCTATCGTGATACTTACTCTCTTTACATGACCAATCTTGAAAAATCATTACGGAGTCGTCATGGTCTATACCTATGTCCAATAAGAGAATATGACTTGGTGGAATAGTTAACTTAGGCTCAAGAATGATAGTTTAGGAACTAATACTAACTCGGGAAAATTAATTTTGGGTTCAAGAGTTAGTTTTGGTTCAAGAGTTTAGTCCAAGTCCAAGAATTGAAATTCACATTTCTCTTCCGAATAATAGGATGTGACTTCCAAAATTGGTGATTCAATTTCTAGATCTAAAGGTATGGAAATAAATGTTGGCTCTAAAAATTGGTCCAAATTGGGTTATGATATCGGAGTCAACGTAGATTCGAAAATGGAAATTGAATCACAAGGTTGGAGATCAGGATAACATTCATATCAAGTTCAATCTCATTGAATGTAAAACCTTCCAATTTGTCCAAAGTTTGGAATGGTCAAGTTTAAATTTGTGTGATGAAATTGACTCTTGAAAAATATTCAAGATTCCTTGATTCTTTATTTTCATCAATATGGCTAGAAGTGTCGGGAATAGTCAAAGATTGAGTAGGGAGTGTTTTCTTATTCCTACGCATGTTTTCCAATTGACTAAGTCTTGCTTCTATCTTATTTAAATGATCACTTTGGAATTGAATTATGGATTCCATATTCTTTTCTAAGTCGGTATATTCTTCTTCAAAAATAAAGTAAGGATCTTTGATTTGAAAATTTTGTCAGGATTTTGAATCTTCTAGAATTTGAATTCATTGCTCAAGCTCTTCTAAGATTTCCATCCTCTTTTCCCAGTCAATTGATTCGTCTAATGGTTGTTCAGGAGAAGGAGTATATGAAGTTGGATGTTGGTAAGGTGGTTGACAATATGACTCGGGGGAGTTGTATCCCTATTGACTCTGTGAAGAGTAGTGATGATTATTCCAGTCTTATTTATAGTATTAGGACTGGGGCATGTAATGATTCGGATAAGACCAATTCGACACACTAGATTTGTTTAAAGTTATGATATGCCGGGTTGGTAATATCCAAAAAGAGGTCGGGGTGTAACATGGATTACCATTAAAATTGAAAAAATTATTGTTATAAGCCATATCACACAAGAAATATCAAACACAAATAAGAAAAAAATCAAATAAGCAAACAAATAAAAGAAAAAAATCTAACCTAAGTTAGGGTAGACCTTAGACCTAGACGACTCCTAACTGGTTAGACTATTCACGGGGGGTATATTGCAGAATCTGACCACAAATTAATCAGGCAGGTAGGGGCAAGATTAGTGGAAGGTATCCGTGCCTAAGCAACGGGGCTAATTATGCGAAACTACCAACCTTCGGGGTTTCGCCCCTCAATCCCCAACCTTAGACACTGATTTGGCAAGAGTCAAATTCAAATTAACTTCCCCCTTAGATCGGTCTCCTATATGAACCCGAGATGTCCCTAGGGCCAACGACTACTCATTTTTAGTTAGGCTTGGGTTAGTGAGTGAGGAGATTGTTTGTGGGCTAAGGGAGGGTAATGACTTTTTCACCTTATCTTGTTTATGACAAGCCTTTAAGATTGATTGTACAAAGTGTTCAGGATATAGAAAAGTAACATTCAATAAGCAAATAATCACTCAAGAATGTTTCTTAAACTATATGTTATGCATACGTACCTTTTGCTCCAGCACTTTTCAACAGTAATGTAAAATGTAAATGAAGTAGACATGTGCCTAAATGCAAGTCTAGACCATTTTTAGCATTTAACAAATATTATTTTACTGCTGAGGTTAGAAAGTATGTACAGTGAGACAAACAAAGAAATAAATAGCTACAGAAATTTAGGTTTGCAATTCAGCCAATCTGCAAAAAATACAGATTAGTAATTCACTTAGGTTTGCCGCTGAAATATAGCAAATCTGAGGGCTTCTGCGCTCTACTTTCTTGAGCAGAGTTCAGGGCCACTTATATGTCCACTGCAGCTAAATTTCCTATTTTTTATCACTGTACACAAGAACAAAGAAAAAAGTTAACCAAAAAAAAATGTAAACTTAAAAAGAAAATTACTTACCGTTCCTTCTTGGCAACGGCGCCAACATTTGATTGAGATTTTACCTGCACACAAAAATACAGAATTTCAGAACTTAAAATAAAGAGTACAAGTACTCAATACTACCGCAATAGCATGTGGCTATGCGTGTCGTGATCCACAAGGAGGGACTAGTGATGAAATTTTTAGTAAGTGCTCTTTTAAGTTACAAAAAATGGTTAAAGATCTTCTTTTGTTTGAAAAGAAAAGAGAAAAATAAGTTACAATTAAGTTAAAAAGAAAGTGGTAGATTCAGAAGGTGGAGAAAATAGAAAATTGATATATACAAAAAATTAAAAAGAGTGATAAAAAAGTTAGGAGATTGTGGTGTTGGTGTTCTAAACTAAAAGTTAAAAGAAAAGAAAGTTAAATCCTAAAAAAATACTTACTTATCTCTTTGGTGCTTGCTTACCTTTGACCCATATCCACGACGTACCTTTGCTTGAAGGCGAGCGAAGTATGACAAATAGAATCTTTCTCATTCCCGATTTACACTACGAAATGAAGGGCCAACTACACTAGCATAGAAATGATTATCCATCACTATAAGCCATAAACGGCACTTGCAAGGATAAGACAACTTTGAGGCTATTATAGCATATAAATGGATAAGAAAATGAGTTAAAAGATAGGGAGAGCTGGCTATTTCTGAATTTGAATCCTCCCCTTATCTCCAAACTTGATTTGATGTGGATATTCAATTCTGATCTGCAGCTTGTTGGCGTGTTGATTGCTAAAAAATGATAGAATTAGAAATAGTGATCAACGTAAGAGTTGTAATCCTTTACGTCTTCTTTCTGGATCATCTTGAATCATTAGATTCGAGATTCGGTAGCGAAAGTTATGATTCAAATACTAAAATGTATCAAGTCTGAATCTGAGTCAAAATTGCTTCATTTCATCCGTTGATCTTCTCTCTATCCATTTATTCCTTAGATTTTGAATTTGGATTCAGTTTTATTTGGTGTTATCTTTATGATTTGCTCTGATTTTTAGCTGAACATTTGCCCCAATCCTTAATTTGTTCTACATGTGGTGCTATCCTCATATATCTTTAAGTTAATCGAATTGATTCACCAAAATTTGATTTTTAACTGACTAGATCTGGGATCATCCTTAGCTAACCAAATGATCCAGTTAAATCTGATTTTAACTAGTATTTATTTGGTTTAATCCTCTTTCTTTTCATTGTTATCTTCTGCAAAATGACATTTAAAATAAGGAAATTAGCAGATTTATTACATGATAAATGTAGGAGTGCAATGAAAAAAATGCAAAATATGTGTACGATCATACCACTAGAAATATCGTGCCACTAACAAGTTTTGTTGTTATATCCCTAAATGAAAGCATCAACATTGAACACTGTCTTCTCCTCCTACCGGGTCCTGCCGGCCCTTCCTTCAATGAAACAAGAATGAAAATATTTTCTATATCGTCTTCTCCCTCCTACCGGCTTCGGCCGACCCCTCCTTCAATGAAACAATAATAAAAATATTTTCTACACCGTCTTCCCCTCCTACTGGCTCCCGCAGTCCCCTTTCTTCAATGCAAGAATGATTGATAATCATATGATGAATAAGCAAGTTGATTATACACATATTTTGTATTCTTTTTGTTATACTCTTACATTTATCGTGTAATAAATCTGCTAATTTTCTTATCTTAAATGTCTATTTTGCAGAAGAGAATCATGGAGAGAAAGAGGATTAAACCAAATAAATACCAGTTAAAATCAGATTTAACTGGATCTATTTGGTTAGCTGAGGATGATCCTAGATCTAGTCAGTTAAAAATTAGATTTTGGTGAATCATTTTGATTAACTTAAAGATCTATGAGGATATCACCACATCCAGAACAAATCAAGGATTGGGGCAAATATTCAGCTGAAGATTAAAGCAAATTAGAAAGATACCACCAAATAGAAACCAATAAAGTTTGGATTTTATGAATCCATTTTGGTTAGCTAAAGATCAACCGAGGATAACGTCAAATACAGAGTCCAAATTTAAAATCCAAAAGGATAAATAAATAGAGAGAAGATCAACGGATGAGATGAAGCAATTTTAACTCAGATTCAGACTGGATAAATTTTAGTATTTGAATCATAACTTTCGCTACCGAAACTCAAATCTAATGATTCAAGATGATACAGAAAGAAGATTGAAGGGGCTGCAACGCTTATATTGATCACTGTTTCTAATTTTATCATTTGATAGTTATATTAGCAATCCACATACCAACAAGCTGCAAATCAGAATTGAATATCCACATTAAATCAAGTTTGGAGATAAGGATTCAAATTCAGAAATAGCCAGCTCTCCCTATCTTTTCACTCATTTTCTTATCCATTTCTATGCTATAAATACCCCACACATCAGAGGTAGAAGAACAATTAAGCAGAGAGTAGAATAGATTTTTATATAGGTTTAACCTAGGTACTTCTTTCTTTTTTAATGTAATTTTTATTTTTCTATGTAACTGAGAGGAAAGAAGAGTTTCATGGAGAAATGAGAAAGGAGCTTGTACTGAGAGTGATACAGGTGTAAGTATTCATCTTTTCTTTCATTATTATTTAATCGAATCAAAAGTTATTTTTTCTTCTTTATTCTTATTTTTGTTTACTTTCCTCTGATGTATTTATAATTCAAGTGAATCTAATAGCCTCGAGACTGCTTCGCCATTGCAAGTGCCCTTGATGGCCTATGGTGATAAGCAACCATTTTTTTGTTAGTTTAGTTTTCCCTTTTATTCATAGTGTAGATAGGGAATGAGGAAGATCCTACACGCCATGCATGATCACCTTCAAAGACTAGGTAAGTCATCGCGACGGATCCAAGGTATATGAGCACGAAAGAGATAAGTAAGAATTTTTAGTTTTCTTTTAATTCTTTCTTTAGATTATTAATTTAAAACCAACATTCTCCTCTTTATTTAGTTTTTTCTTTTCTTTTGTAAATAAAACAGTAACATCTTTTTTTTACCATCTTCTTTACATCTTTTAACTTAACCTTTTAATTTTCTTTTTCTAAAACTAAGAAGAAATTCCTAACATGTTTTGGAAAACTCAAGAAGAAACGAACTTACTTAAAAGCTTCCATCGTAAGCCCCTCCTTATGGATCACGACCCACATAGTCACTTGCTATCGCGGTAGCATTGAGTACCTTGCACTACCAATATAAAGTTCTAAAATTCTGTATTTTCTGTGTGCAGGTAGTAACTCAATCACAAGTACGAACAAGATATTCATACCACTAGCAATAATATCATATGAAAACGGTCATACATCTAATGATCTCTAATAATTCCATAGGGATAATAATACAATCCCATGCAAACGATATATATACATACAATCACATACAAGCAATACATATAAATGCACTCCCATATAAACAATATACATACAAAGAATGTATAACTATACTCTCTCTATCCGCAACCCAATTCGTAGTTATAATTTTTTATTCACTTAATCCACTCCTATAATTGAGTTCACTAAATAGAAATAACTACTATTAGAGCTTCGTTGGGAATTTCACTTATCTAGACTTTTAAAAGTAACACATACTAAAACTTGCATTCAATTATTTTAACGACCCCAATACGTGCAACCATACACCGATACATGTTATGATTGTATAACCCACACTAAAGATTGGTCTTTTATAATAACTTAATAAAAACAATAAATAAATCTCCATAATTCACATCGTATTACTTACTAAAATAGTTTATGAAAATTCCCAATTTCTCATAACTTACTACTCTAAGAATTTTTAGTTTACTCACCTTCTCATTAGATCTCCCTTCTTGCTTATCTGATCAACCACCTATGCAAGAAAACATGTGGATTACACTTTAGTACTGAGATCATCAAAGTATAAGGAACAAACATTATTTTTGAATGGATTTATTTCTTTGAAAATTTCAGTCAAAAAATACCTTCTTTAAGGAGGATTTTGCACTCTAATAGTTCAGAATTTTGATGCAAAACACCTTCTCAAACTGGACCTAACCTGGGAGAAACCTCCTATCTCCTCCACCAACTCCCCTCACTAAAGATTGGTCTTTTATAATAACTTAATAAAAACAATAAATAAATCTCCATAGTTCACATCGTATTACTTACTAAAATAGTTTATGAAAATTCTCAATTTCTCATAACTTACTACTCTAAGAATTTTTAGTTTACTCACCTTCTCATTAGATCTCCCTTCTTGCTTATCTGAACAACCACCTATGCAAGAAAACATGTGGATTACACTTTAGTACTGAGATTATCAAAGTATAAGGAACAAACATTATTTTTGAATGGATTTATTTCTTTGAAAATTTCAGTCAAAAAATACCTTCTTCAAGGGGGATTTTGCACTCTAATAGTTCAGATTTTTGATGCAAAACACCTTCTCAAACTGGACCTAGCCTGGGAGAAACCTCCTATCTCCTCCACCAGCTCCCCCTCCCCTTGCGTGGCCGCCTCCCTTGGTGGCGCACTGCCGGCCTGGGCGCGGCTGGCCTGGCCTGACCAGCGTGGGGACAGTCCCTTTTTTGAGAAGGAGAGGGAGAAGAGAGAGAAAAAATAAGGGAAAGAGAGAAAAAGAGGAGAGAAATTGGGGGGGTTTTACTATAAGGAGAGGTGAAATTCTAGGGTTTTTGCTATGAAAGTTTTTTCTTTGGAGAAGAAGAGAAGATGAGAAAATTTTGGTTGGCTTTGGTAATATCAATTTAAGCTTAATTACAAGTTTGTCATGGCGCTAAACTTTCCCAAGTGTCCTTCACTCTAATCAAAAGCATCATGGCCCTTGATTTCCCGCTCCCATGCATGCCTAACCCCTCTATTAACTATGAAAAATAAAGAATTAATAAAGTGTATTCTCTTGGCTTTTTACAAAAATGCTACAAGTATTATAGATTTATGTACTCTAGTATTAGGAGTGTACCCATGCCATATACACAAAATCATGATACATGTGCCTATATAAATAAGTGTAGGAAAAAATCATATTAATTTCTTTAAGGAAAGTGGATGACTATTAATATATTAAGCTTACTAATTAATAATTATGAGTGTTAAATTGAGATTATTTGGTATCGGGTATTACATCGCATATCAACAGCACTCATTTTCAGTAACAGGAGGATCATATCAATATCAGGATTATAGGGTAAGGTCATGTATTATATTCAGTAAGCCATGTAACAGGAATACATGAACAATTAAAGCATGTATACAGGTGAATCCATATAACATCCAGTGTAACACAAGATCCGTGTAACAAGTATATAAGAACATGAAATAATAGTGTTTAGTATAACAAGTGTATACATGAAATAATAGTGTCAAGTGTACTAGGGTGTCCGTGTAACGATGATATTAGTACATGAAAAAATAGTGTCTGTGTAACAGTGATACAAGCACATGAAATAACAGTGTTTGGTATAATAGAGTAGTCATGTAACAGTGACAGTGTCTAGTGTAATAGAGTATATATGTATCAGTAGTACTTGAACATGAAATAATATTATTCACTATAATAGTATTTGTGTAATGGCGATAGATGGACATGAAATGATAGTGTCAGTGTAATAAATGTTATAGAAACATGTGTCAGCATAGGGGTGGCAGACGGGTAGCGACCCGGAGTTACCGGGCATGAGTTTAGGTTAATCGGGTTGGGTCGTAATCTGGTTGACCCGAACCCGCCAGACCCGCTTGACCCGCCAAACCCGATTATTCTCGCTCCTCCTCGGCCTCCTTCCCTTGATCTCCTCCACCACCGCTAAGGGTGCCACCGGATGCGGATTATCCGTGGATATCCGCATTCAAATCTGCCTCTAACCCAGATACGGATATTATTTTTTCACATCCGTCAATATTCATATCTATATCCGTATTTGAAAGTTAGTTAAGGATATAGATATGGTAAAACCAATATCCTCCGTATCCGATCTGATATCCGAAGGTTGGGTTCTTCACAATAATATCTATATGGAGGAGACTACTTTTCAATGGAATGAGACAATGGATTTTGATATTTTGAGTTGGTGAAAAAGTAATAGTGAAAAGTATCTGATTCTTCCAAGAGTAGCATGAGATATTTTGAGTAACTCGACTTCAATCGTGACATCCGAATTGACATTTAGCATCAAAGCTCGTGTAATCCATTGCTATAGACAATGGATATAGTAGAAATATTGATATGTACACAATAATATCATAGTATGTATCACATTTAATAGTGTTGAAAATGAGATAAAACATAAGTATATCCATTTAGTTTATCCTTAATCTTATCCATTTTTTCATATCTGATTAGTATCCATATCCGATACGCTAACATCCAATCCATATCTGATATTCGATTTTGACGGATATGGATATCACTTTTTCACCGTATCCGTATTCGAAGATTGGGTGTTGATACGGATATGGTAAAGGTAATATCTGATCCGTATCCAATCCAATGGCACCCCTAGATGTTGCCCCTACCTCCTTCCCTTCACCTAAATTAAATTTTAAAAAAATATGCTTGAGCCCAATTTCGAATCCGTGACCTCTAGTGTGTGAGTTTAGTGCGATGACCAACTATACCACCCAACAATTTGGTAATATAGTATAAAAAAATTATATTTAAAGTTTAATAAACGGGTCAACGCTGGGTCAGGTCTGGGTCTGAATTTTTGACCCGTATAATAATCGGGTCGGGTCGACCCGACCCGATTATTATACGGGTCAAGCAGTAATCAGGTCGGGTGAACCCGATCCGATTGCCACCCATATGTCAGTAGACATATATCCAAACGTGATGATTTCATTATTATTACTATGATCGATATCACAAATGAATTATATACAAGTTTCTATTTTCAAACTCTTTACAACTATTTTGATAATTATTAATTTAGTATTTTAAAATGTCTTTATCAATAATCCAATAATCTCTTATTACTAATATGTAACTAGTCCATATATATTTTATATTAAATCAATAACCATAATTAAATATTATCTTATTAAATATGTTTAGAAAGCACCCACACCTATTTTAATCATGATTTACCATTTATATGATTTAATGATCGATAATTACAATTTGTTATATAAGTCAATTTAATTTCACATGATGAAATATAATTTAAAAATTAGAAACACTCACATTGGTATTACAGGGATGCAACTCCTCTCTCTACGATCGTAACGGTTCAAGAATCATCCAAATCAGACTCTGGATGCTCCAGATATAGCCCGGATGCTAAACTCAATAAAATAGATTAAATATGTAATAATAAGCCTAAATTGTAAATATTCTAAATTGTCAGAAGGTTTATGTAAAATTACCTTTCATAAGTTTAGAAGTTGGTTTGGATTACTAATGGATCGAGTTCAGATCCATAACCCAGACCCATTAGACTTAAGTAATTTAAATTATAGGGTAATGGGTTTATGGGTTATTGGGTGTGTTTTGGGTTATAGGATTTGGATCCAATAAGAAGAGAGAGAGAACATTTGGGAGAGAAAGAGGGAGGAGCAGGGAGAGGGGAAGATGCTAGCGGCCAGCGGCGGTGGACGTTGGCGCACTGCGACGGCCAGATCGGCCAGCGGCGGCAGGCTGGCTAGCTTGCGCCCGTGGAGAGGGAGAGGGGGGGAGTGAGAGAGAGAGAGAGAGAGATGAAGAGAAAAAGAGAGGAGAAGAGAAAAAGAGGGGGAGAGGAGAGAGAGAAAGAAGAGAATGGGGGAGAGGAAGAACAGAGGGAAAGGGGGCGGCGCAGCCTGGCCGCAAGACTCGATCAGGGACAACAGCGGTGGTCGCCATGGCCGCCAGCGGCGGCGGGCTACAGGGGAGTAAACAGAGGGTGGAAGAGAGAGTGGGTGAGTTAGGATGGTGAGACAGTTGAAAAGAGAGTGAGAGTTAGAGAGAAAATGGAAGAGATGGAGCTAGGTTGAGGAGGAGGGGCTTGGTGGCTAACTGGGCCTGGTCGGCGACCGGTTGGGCCTGGGTATGACAAAAGGAGGGAGAGGGAATGAAGTGGGAGAGAGGGGGAGAGAGAGTGATAGGAGAGAGAGTGTGTGTGATAAGAGAAAGAGAGAGACTAAGAGTGAAAGAAAAAGAGAATGCAGTGGGTAAGGCGGTAGGAGAGTAGGTAGCTTGGGGAAGAAGGAAAGAAAGTGATTGGAGAAGAGAAAAAGAAAAGAAAGAAAGAAAAGGATTTAATAATATTATTTAATCTGGTAAAATTCGACTAGTTCAGAACAGTTCACAAAAATTGTGTAAAATAGAAAATATTATCTGGAGAAATAATGTGAAATCAGATTCGAGAAATTTAGTCTGGTTTACAAATTAAAAATACCTGAATTGATCAGTGATACCGGTCGACACCTGATTGGCCGGTCTTTTTATTATTTCAGAAAGATCTCCCAAAAAATAATTAAAATAAAAAATATGATTTTGAAGAACAATTTTTAAAAAATTCATAAATTCAACTCCGTTTGTGGATTAAAAATCATGAAGTCAATTATCGGTATCAGTTGACACCAAATTCGGAGATTTTTCAAAGTAATCCAAAAAAATTTTAGAAAATTTTTAAAATATAAAATATTAGAAAATAATATCTGGAGCTAAAATCAGTTCAATTTGACTAGCAAAAAAATCAAATCAAATTTGTACATCATATCGAGTACTGATACTATGACACTTATATCTAAAACCGGGTATTACACCCATCTCCAGCATCAATAGAAATAAAACTACCACGGTTCATCTCCAATACCTTCTGCTCGTACTTGCATGGGAGACAGTTAATGTATTGCTACCATTTGGATGTAAAAGTTGGACATAATATGAAAAAGGTGGACAAAATAACGAGAATGTAGACAAGATATAGAAAAAGTGGACTTAATAATAAGAATGTAGACAGAATATAGAGATATTGGACATAATATAGAAAAGATGGAAATAATATCTTAAGAAGTGGACATAATATATTAAAACTGGACAAAATATAGAAAATGTGGACAGAACATTTGTGAAGTGAAAAATAATTTCACCATCGTAGGTTGTCATAAGAGTGCCATGCCAGTCCACACAAGTCATTCTATGCCAACTCCTTTCCCCATGAAACCTTGTCATAGGTGAGTGTCACTATAAATTGGGCTTTGAAATCTTTTTAGCATCGCGGGTCGGTGTTTCAGTACTGACTGAAGAATAGCTGATGCCCATTTCCTAGATGCTCTCCTATGCCCATCAATACCTATATCTCTACAACACGCGTGGACATGATTGAAAATTATAATGGTAAATCTAATAGTGTGTGCCATCAGTGATCCATGGAGCCTCCGAGTGTTACCGGTTGTTACCTTATTTGAGCATTTAACTGTGATCCTTCTTTTATCGTTCTTCACAAAACGATACATAAATTTCTTCGCCATGGAGTATTAGATCAGTGCCAATCTCACTTCTTTCATATTGTCAAATTGTTGGCCAACACCAGTAATACAATCATGCCACCAAGCAGGGATACAGATGGTGTCATTCACCATATCTACTGTTAACCACATGCGTTGATCACTGTTGGGACCGATAACAAAGGCACTGATGACCAACACGTTCTCTGATTCTTGTGTCACAGTAAGAGTGATTACAAGAAAGAAAATTTAAAATTTAAAAGGTAAGTAATGAAAGTACATAAAATTTTGTGGACAAAAAAACATCGGATGATGGACACAGTATATACATGACAGACAAAGTAAATGTTTGGTGGACAAAAATCATCGGATGGTGGAAAAAGTACATGTATGGTGGCAAAAAAAAGATCCTTGTGGATAAACTATGTAGAAGGTGGACAAAAAAAATCCATGTAGACAAACTATATAGAAGTTGGACAAAATAAGAACCTTACGACAAACTATTTAGAAGTTGGATAAAAATGAAAATGGTTTGACAAAAACATCATATAGTGGATTGTAACATACCACAATGGATAAAATAATAATATTGTGGATAAAAATTGAACATTATATACAAAATTAAAGAACGAGATGATTGAGTAGAAACTCTTACTTCTGGCTTGCTTGAGGGAGGATCCGAGACATCGAAGCGTCGTTACCATTAAGCTTTCATGTACATTAACAAGTGTGCAATTATATGTGTTGACATTCAAAAAAAAACAAAATCTCAGACAGCGTTTTAACTGGTCTGAACGATGTCTAACTTATCGACATTTACAAAAGACAAGTCACAGACAAGCTGACGACCAGTTTCTACCCATCCCCAAGGGACAAATCAGCGATGTGATCCAGTGAAGCAGACAGTAAATCAAAATTTTCTTTGAAGAGACCTAAGCAGGCCCAAAATGCTGAGTTAGTTTAACACTTAGCATCGATGAGCTCAAGGGGAAAGCCTCGCCTGAGAGGCTAAGTTTGTCTAAATTCGCCTTGAAACTCTCCACAGAGAGCTAACTTATAGCTTCGTCTGAAGCTAATTCTAGCTTCGCCGGAAACTTTCTTGATAGCTTCTCATAAAGCTCTTCATAGCTCCACAGAGAGCTAATTTACAGCTTCGTCTGAAGCTAATCTAGCTTCGTTGGAAGCTTTCTTGATAGCTTCTCATGAAGCTCTTCATAGCTCCACAAAGAGCTTACTTACAGCTTCGCCCGAAGCTAATTCTAACTTCGCCGGAAGCTAATTCTAGCTTCGCCAGAAGCTTTCTTGATAGCTTCTCATGAAGCTCTTCAAAGCTTCACAGAGAGCTAACCTACAACTTTGTCTGAAGCTAACATACAGCTTCGCCTGAATCTAATTCTAGTTTCACCGGAAGCAAATTCTAGCTTCGCCGGAAGCTTTCTTGATAGTTTCGCATGAAGCTTTCATAGCTCCACAGAGAGCTAACTTACAACTTCTCCTGAAGCTAATTATAGCTTCGCCGAAAACTTTCTTGATAGCTCTGCCTGAAGAGGCTAAGTCCGCATGAGGAAAGTAACCGCCCCACTAAGTTAGTAGGGGAGTTAATGGGTAGTTACACCCATGATCCCTCATTAAGGGGAGAAAATCAAGGGAATCATAACTCCCTATTGAGCCTATAAATAGCCCACTAGTAGGCTAGTCTCAGGGTTTTGAAAAGATTCAAGTCCAATAGGCTCACGGTCTTGAAGAAATTTAAGTCCAAGAGGCTTTGAAAAGCATAAGCTTCTTTGGTGGCTTCAAAGCTTAAGTAACAAGAGATCTACTCTCTCGCTTCCAAGAATGTAGAGAATCACTTCTCTAATCCTACAAGGATAAATTCAGGGTGCTAATACCCTAAGATCTTTCCCCTCTCAAGGAATCTCCGGAATCATGCGAGAAGGAATTCACAAGCAGTAGCATTCGAAGATTGATCGCTCAGATCTTCAACGGGACAAAGTGATCGCGCGCTGATTAGATTCTTACCGGCACATTTTTCTGAAAATCTCAGAGGAGATCTACCTGTAATTTTTCTTTCTGCAAAGAAATACTTATAATTTTGCTCCTCGATTTTCTTTGTAAGTTTTCTCACGAATAGCTAATTTTCAATGGAAAACAAGATGGCGACTCTGCTAGGGAATGTATTCTCCACTATTGAGAATCAAGTGTCGCAATGTAGCGATCAGACCTTCAGGTCTATTGCTGAGACGCTGGTCATTCACTTTGAACAAGAGAAGTTCGAACAACTTCTTTCTGGGGGTAGCAAAAGTCCCCTACGTGTGCGCAAGCACAAGGAGGTCAGCATAGCCAGAGCCCCTCTGGCTACCTCTTAGAAGCAAGTCTCTGTTGAGACAAATAAGGCTCTCTGCAAGCCTATTACAGCCTCAGGCGAGGCTAAATAGACTCTATGCGAGTCTAGTACAATCTCAGCAGAGACTAACATAGCCACGCGCCAGCATATTAACACTGTGCGCGAAGCTATAAAGGTTCCTTGTGAACCTAAAACAGCCTCCTCTAAGGCTATATGGAGTACAAAAGCTGTAGTCCCATGCGAGGCTAGAGATAGATCTCTTGATTCAGCTTCCTGCGATGCTAAAATAGTCTCTGACTGCAAGACTATTTCAGCTCTTCACAGAGCTAAGCCACGCCTGTCACGCGAGGCTAGGGTTAAAGCACTTTGTGCTAACAACGAGGCTACTGCAGCCCCGCTTACATCATCAGCACTATTGGGCAGTGCTAGGCTCGCCGCTGGCGACAAAACCAAAGCACTAAGTGCTAAAGGCCTTAACTGCGAAGTTAAAATTGAAGCACCACTGAGTTCTAATAGCGAGGCTATTTCAGCCTCGCTCACAAGAAGAACTGAAATCACCTAGAGGGTGGGTGAATAGGTGATAGTACTAATCTAGAAACTAAATGCGGAAGAATGCGGAAGCTAAAAACTATTTGCAACACACTTAATACAACCAACAAGTGTAGCCGAATTTCCCGTGAAGGGCTGTGGACTAACTCCTCTTGATTCCCCTAGATAAGGGTTGAGGTGCTATATGAAGCTCTTGTGGTTAAGTATAAGTGAGGCACACACAAGCAAGCCAAGCATATAAAGATGAACAATATGAAATAATGCTAGGCACAACACAAGCAATAAATGATATGAATGAATGATGCTTTGCACAAATAAAAGAGAGAGAGTTAGAGAGACAATGGATCAAACGCAAACACAAAGATATGTTTCGAGGTTCGAGACCCTAGCTCTACGTCCCCGCCTTCACCGAGAAGGATTTCTAATCCACTATCTTGTCCACCGAGGACTCCCACCGAGGGAACCTCCACCGAGGAGGATTTATACAACAAGGGAGTACCGAACTCCTCTCTCAAACACCGCCTCACAACCGAGGGGTAGGCCCGTAGCCAAACAACAACCAACACCTCTACCGAAGAGGGTTACAAACCAAACTCCACCTCTCACTAGAGGAAGCAAACACCACTCCGATCAACCTCTACCAAAGAGGGATAAACCAAGTCAAGGAGGGTTTATAATTTGGAGGCTCAATCAACCTCAAACAATCTCTTTTCCACAAAACAAAAGATCCTAAATAGATTAGGATAGAATGATAGCTCAAGTGTGGAAAACTAGGTGTTTGGAAAACAAAAACTCAAAGAATAATACTTGGGAAAACTCTTGTATAAGATAGAAAATGAAAACCAAGACAAATCTCCCAAAATACTCTTTTCATTGATTTTTCCAAAAACCTAAAACAAAATAAAGATAGATCTTTATGGCACTTAAACTCTTTGAAAGCTTGTTTAAAATACTAGAGATATCAGAAAATTTTGGCACAAAAAATCTTATCCAAAACCCTAAAGAGATGGGGTATTTATAGGCCCAAAAGAAAACTAGCCGTTAGGCTGATCTGTCAGCCTGACAGGCTGGTGGTCGACCGCCGGTCGACCGCCAACGGTCATATTTATGACCGTTGGGGCTTCCGGTCGACCGCCCAGATACAGAGAGCAAAGCTCTCTGGTCCGGTCGACCGCCCGGTCGACCGGCCCACTGTGCTGCCAGACGTGCACAGCTCTGTGCACGTCGGTCGACCGCCCGGTCCACCGGCCCTTGGTGCGGTCGACCGTTGCGGTCGGCGACCTGGCCTGTCAGCCAGTTATGGGTCAGAAACTGGGGTTAAAAATATTTTAAAAAAAATCTTTTATCTCTTCTAAAAATTCCCAAAAAAATAGTTTTATCATTTTGCATTGATATATAAACTTGTGATAAAAATTTCGACTCAAATATCAAGCATATGAAACTATTTTGTGTTTTAACATTTTTACCAAAAACTAAAACTTGTATTTTATCAAACTTAGATTTTTCAATACATGAATAGGCTAGTCAAAATAAGTTTGTCTAAGAAGCTTAAGCATGCATGTATAGAATGAAACTACTATACATAAACCAATTAAACTTGTTTTGATCAACTATTCATGAAAACAAATATTGGTTAAACCAAAACCAAAAAACCAATATCCAAACATAAAACGTGTGTGTATTGTGCACTTGAGCATATCAACTATTCTTATCTTTACAAATGGATCTAAACACACTAAACTAGGATACCTAAGTCTTCTTGACGATCTTCATCTTCAAGTTGACTCGGTCCAAAACGCTGTGATCCAACGAGCATGGCTATGAATGATCTTGACGCTCGGGCTCGGGAATCACCAAGTGAAGGCTTCCAAACTCCTCTTTTTGAAGCAATCACCAACTAATATCTTGTTACATGATCTGAAACTAAAATCACAAGATTATTAGTAAACATAACTACATGAGTTAATCATCATCAAAACTAGAGTGGAAGGCCTCTGGGCCAACAATCTCCCCCTTTTTGATGATGACAAAAACTCATGGAGTTATATATGCATGGATTAAAGTTAAGCTTCAAAGAAGCTCCCCTTAACTCATGCATAAACAAATAAACATAAATATGTAATGAATATGAAACATGAAACATGCATAGATATGCATAAACAATAAAAAGGCTCTAGATGCCAATGAAATTTTCAAACAAAAAATAAAACAAGTGCTCTAGATACCAATTAAACTTAATATATGCAAAACCATAAATATGCATATATAAAACTTCTCAAATAATTCTCCCCCTTTTTATCAATCATCAATAAAGGGGTCAAAACAATAAAAAAATAATGTTCTCCCCTTTTTGTCTAAAACAAAAAGAATAGCAATAAGGGGTTACAATCAATTTAAAAATATGTCAAAGATAGCATCTTGATATCAATTGAAAGTGAACATAGATCAATCAACAAATAGTATATGCGATATACATTCATGAAGAGGAAGATGTGAAGCTTCCCTACATAGATACATTACATGAAGGAGGGATGACAAGCCCTAATTCACATAACGTACACTATGCAATGCATAAGAGGAGATGTGAAGCTCCCCCTACACACGTGTACCACATAAAGAAGAGCTGTCAAGCTCCTCAATATAAGATACACTCAACATGAATCTATATGTAGAAGAGATGTTAAGCTCTCCTTGCATATATGCAATCATATCAAAACATTTTAACATTTCTTTAAACATTTTGAATTTTCTCAATAAAATAAATTTGATACCAATTAAGAATGTGTCAAAGTAGTGCATCTTGATATCAATAAAAATTTAAACATTATAAACATTGAATTCCTAAACACAAATCTTGATACCAATTGAAATTATTATCTTTAAAAGCAAATGATACCAAAATGGAAATTCAATATTTTCTATCATAAAGCAAGGGAGTGGAAATCAAAACCAATTGAAATACAAAAACAAATTTTCTCCCCCTTTATGAAATACCAACTAAAACAATGCGTAGGCTTGAAATAAGATACCAATTGAAAATTGAATCAATTGAAACAAAGTTAAAACTCAAGCTTTAGCATAAACAAAATTTTGTGCTTAAAGATATAGGGATACAATAAGCACAAATAAAACATATATATGTATGAAAATAGATACCAATTGAAATTGATACTATTTCAAATGCAAGCATACATATACAAAAAAATATATATGAGTATACAAAAATATCAATATTGATACCAATTGAAAGACTCCAATGATACCAATTGAAACAACAATAATGTCAAGTGTATACCTCATATCCTACCACCCATTCATGCACAAGTTTAAAAGATATTCAAGAAGGGTATACATGGCATGGTCTCCCAACCAACTGCCCTTCGATGGTAGGGGTTTTCAAAAAATAGATTTAAAAAATAAAGTGTGTTTGAAAACTCTACCAAAATGAAGAATATCGCAACTAGTTAAATGGAAAAACTTGTAAACTGGTACGAAATCCTTCAAGCAAGGAATGAAACAAAAATGTTTTTCATAAAACATGAAATTCACAAGATAGCTAACACTCATAATCAATGAAGCATAAATATAACTCATGAAAACAAAACATGAGTAAACAAGAAATGTGAGTGTACAAATACAATGTGAAGAACATGATCATGAAAATATTCAATTTAGCTCAATATTCCTTGAAAAAAAAAATCATCAAAACTTATTTAATCTTCAAGGCATATGTATGTCTTATACAAACTAAGGTATACATATATATCCAAACACAACGAGTCCACAAATGTATATGCATGAAGGCACGTGGCTCAAAAGGATGTATATGTATAACAATAGTTTAGATAAAATGGACATATACATGAAGTTAAACATAAACACATGAAACATGAAAAACTAAATTTTCATTAAAACAAATTTCATTTCAAGATATATGTATGATTTGTCAATACAAAAAGTATACATACATATCCCTAAACACAATTGAGTCCATATGTATAGATATGCATGAAAAGCAAATGACTCAAGGGGTATACATGTATAACTTAAAGTTTGGCAAATAGACTTATACATGAAATGAAAACACATGATCATAAAATAAAACCAAAATGAGAATACAAGTTTAAAATGTATGGATCATCAAAACTAGACTATACTAGCACATCTAATGGGTTCAAATAAGCATTCAAGTTCAAACATATATGGATTTATTTGTGGTCCACTATATGCAGAAATATATACCTAGTCTTAATGAAAACTAACATTTAAACATATATTCAAATCATGAAGCATCAAAAATAAGATATAATCAACATGAAAAATATAAACATGATTATTATGAAAATCCACATGTTATGAAACCTATGATAAACATGATAGCTAAACAAATGGTGAGAACACAAAATAATAGTCCATATTAAACATGGGTGTCTCAAAAGGCTATACATGTATGTCAAGGATCTAATAAACATAGCATTTTCATAATAATCTAAAAACAATAAATCATGCTATAAACACTAATTATGAAAGCATGTAAACAATAATTGGGAGTAGGAGATCGTTACCAAAACCTAGAAGGCAACTCTCCTTGTCTCCAAAACATGGTGGTCCTCTCCACCAAACATCCCTTGAAAGTGATGCATCCAAATTGTTTCCTTTAAGCTCGGAACGCATCCACTCCAAGGTACCTCTACTCTCACGTCATGTGAGAGCCCACACCTACATCATAAACAAGAGGGGTGGTCTTTGGTACCCACAACTTTTTGGGTCCATGGGGGTTAGTACCTTCTCTAACCCAAACAAAATTATTTGCTAAATTTACATCATGTAATCTATCAAAACAAAATTTAGCAAGGTGGCCCTTACGTCCACAATGTGTACAAGTGTACACATGAGCATACAAGTGATGATGGTGTCCGTGAGGAGCATGTGTATGCCGTGGAGGGTGTGCATGAAAAGATGGAACTTGTTTCTTTTGAAACAAAGATTCCAAACGTGTATGGCTCTTGGCACATTGGCTGAAGGTGGAGCCCAAACAATCAACACTCTTCTTAAGCATGGATATATCTTTTTCAATTAAAGAAGAGGTGGCACATGCAATGGGTGAAGTGTGTGATACTACACTAGCATGGCAAACATGAGAAACAATATCATTTTTCAAAGATTTATTTTATTTAAACAAATTTCTAATTCTTTTGTAATAAAAACAATTTCATTTTTCAAAGAATCATTATCTCTTAAAACGAGATCAACTTTAGAAGATAATTTTTCATTTTTTTTCAAAACATCATTACTATCATTTTTAGATTTCAACAATTCATTTCTTTTAAAATAAGATTAAGTTGAGATCTAAGTGAGTCACATTCACTAGAAACCTCTTCCTTCTCTTGCAAAACCAACTCAAGTCTTGAAAACAAATCCTCTTTTTCTTTATTTATTTTACAAGTTTTCTTTTTCAAAACATTATATTTTTCAAGGAGTTTTTCACAAATAATAGACAACTCTTCATTTAAAGCATTAGCATCCATATCATCATGATCATCAAATGAAGAGCTAGCACTATCTAGTTGAGTATCCGAGTATACCTCAAGGGAGTCATTCCCTTGAACCGTATAGCATTGTTGTGGCTCGGATTTATCTCCACTAGATTCATCCTCCGGTTGGATTTGCAATTGAAGCTTGGAGGTGGTGGTGGTTGTCAAAATGTTCCATGCTGCAAAGGCGGAATCAATGTTAGAAACAGGCATAAGATAATCTTTAGGAAGTGTGCTTCTAATAGCCTCAAGGGCTTGTGCATTGGCCCCTATATGCTTGCTATCACTAAGGTAGGATTCCTTGGTAATGACAAGGTGAACCTTATATCCTAGGGTTTGTAGGTAAATGGACATCTTAGTCTTCCAAACAACAATGTTAGAAGGGTCAAACATAGGTGGGGTCATGAAGTCCATGGGTCCAAACTATATGTGTGCAAACAAGTAAATGCAAATGATAGACTAGCAAACAAGGATCTCACTCCTAGGTTGTTAAACCTAAAGTATCAGGAACGTAGGCTCTGATACCAATTGAAATCACCTAGAGGGGGGTGAATAGGTGATAGTACTAATCTAGAAACTAAATGCAGAAGAATGCGGAAGCTAAAAATAATTTGCAACACACTTAATACAACCAACAAGTGTAGCAGAATTTCCCGTGAAGGGCTCTGGACTAACTCCTCTTGATTCCCCTAGATAAGGTTGAGGTGCTATATGAAGCTCTTGTGGTTAAGTATAAGTGAGGCACACACAAGCAAGCCAAGCATATAAAGATGAACAATATGAAATAATGCTAGGTACAACACAAGCAATAAATGATATGAATGAATGATGCTTTGCACAAATAAAAGAGAGAGAGTTAGAGAGACAATGGATCAAACGCAAACACAAAGATATGTTTCGAGGTTCGAGCCCCTAGCTCTACGTCCCCGCCTTCACCGAGAAGGATTTCTAATCTACTATCTTGTCCACCGAGGACTCTCACCGAGGAGGATTTATACAACAAGGGAGTACCGAACTCCTCTCTCAAACACCGCCTCACAACCGAGGGGTAGGCCCGTAGCCAAAAAACAACCAACACCTCTACTGAAGAGGGTTACAAACCAATCTCCACCTCTCACTAGAGGGAGCAAACACCACTCCGATTAACCTCTACCAAAGAGGGATACAACAAGTCAAGAAGGGTTTATAACTTGGAGGCTCAATCAACCTCAAACAATCTCTTTTCCACAAAACAAAAGATCCTAAATAGATTAGGATAGAATGATAGCTCAAGTGTGAAAAACTAGGTGTTTGGAATAAAAAACTCAAAGAAAAATACTTGGGAAAACTCTTGTATAAGATAGAAAATGAAAACCAAGACAAATCTCCCAAAATACACTTTTCTTTGATTTTTCCAAAAACCTAAAACAAAATAAAGATAGATCTTTATGGCACTTAAACTCTTTTGAAAACTTGTTTAAAACACTGGAGATATCAGAAAATTTTGGCACAAAAAATCTTATCCAAAACCCTAAAGAGATGGGGTATTTATAGGCCCAAAAGAAAACTAGTTGTTAGGCTGATCTGTCAGCCTGACAGGCTGGCGGTCGACCGCCCGATCGACCGCCAACGGTCATATTTATGACCGTTGGGGCTTCCGGTCGACCGCCCGGTCGACCGCCCAGATACAGAGAGCAAAGCTCTCTGGTCCGGTCGACCGCCCGGTCGACCGGCCCACTGTGCTGCCAGATGTGCACAGCTCTGTGCACGTCGGTCGACCGCCCGGTCGACCGGCCCTTGGTGCGGTCGGCCGTGCGGTCGGCCGACCTGGCCTGTCAGCCAGTTCTGGGTCAGAAACTGGGGTTAAAAATATTTTAAAAAAATCTTTTATCTCTTCTAAAAATTCCTAAAAAATAGTTTTATCATTTTGCATTGATATATAAACTTGTGATAAACATTTCAACTCAAATATCAAGCATATGAAACTATTTTTGTGTTTTAACATTTTTACCAAAAACTAAAACTTGTATTTTATCAAACTTGGATTTTTCTATACATGAATAGGCTAGTCAAAATAAGTTTGTCTAAGAAGTTTAAGCATGCATGTATAGAATGAAACTACTATACATAAACCAATTAAACTTGTTTTGATCAACTATTCATGAAAACAAATATTGGTTAAACCAAAGCCGAAAAATCAATATCCAAAACATATAACGTGTGCGTATTGTGCACTTGAGCATATCAACTATTCTTATCTTTACAAATGGATCTAAACACACTAAACTAGGATACCTAAGTCTTTTTGACGATCTTCATCTTCAAGTTGACTCGGTCCAAAACGCTGTGATCCAACGAGCATGGCTAGCAATGATCTTGACGCTCGGGCTCGGGAATCACCAAGTGAAGGCTTCCAAACTCCTCTTTTTGAAGCAATTACCAACTAATATCTTGTTACATGATCTGAAACTAAAATCACAAGATTATTAGTAAACATAACTACATGAGTTAATCATCATCAAAACTAGAGTAGAAGGCCTCTGGGCCAACAAGAACTTCGTGCAACAGAGCTAAGCTCGCTTTCAAAGGCAGAGCTAAAACAGTAGCTTCACCTTGCGAAGCTACTCTTGCAAGGGAAGCTATCCTAGCTTCGCCTATAGCCCAAAAGAAAGTCTTCAAGCTAAGCTCAGGGTTTCTCAACCCAAGCGGGCTAACATTCAGTTTCCCCGAGTCTTCGTGTTGGATCACTTGGACCAAGTAACACAGACTTGCAGGATTATCTGAGCAACAAGTAGAAAATCCACTCCGAAAAGCCAGTTCACATCTCGTCATCCGAGTGCAGACAAGCGGGGTGTCAACTTGTGATGGTACATTCTGTCCACTGTTGTTTAGGACCAATCCTCACAACTTCTCCTCCAAGCCAGCAATCAGTGTTCAACCAGCTGTCTGTTCAAACTTCTGAGAGACCCAAGTCTCGAAAGAAGAAGACAGTGAAGGTGCCTCACTTCGCAGCTGTCTCTGTCAATATGATAAGCAGAGAAAGGGATCTACTACGATCTCAAAGAAGGAAACAGGGGTTCGTACTCCCTCATTCAGTTCTCCAGGGCCCGACTATAGCCCGGCTTAGGTTAGGTTCTAGTCGAACAAAAGGGTACCTTCCAAGTTCGGTACCCTATAATTATGGACAACCTTCTTCCTCAGAGGCTATGTTGCCAGAACCATTGAGACACCAATTTCAATGGTCCGATGATGAAGAAGAAGCCAACGGCTACGCTTCCTCTGCCACCATCAGCTCTGTTCAGGCAAGGTTCATATCAGCCAACATGGCTAATAACAATAATGATGATATCTGTCTTCACATGGAGGCACAAAAGCAGACTTCTAAGGCCCAGCAAGAAGCCTTGGACAATATTCAGCAAATATTGGCTCAGCTCCTGACAAACCGAATAATGATAACACAACCGGTAGTAATCATATAAATGAGGAGAATAACAACAATGAACCTCCCAAGACAGATCATTCAAAGGAGGGCTCTTCAATCGATGCCAAAGTGATCAAAGGCATCCAAGCTCAGATCGCATTCCTGACCCAAAGGGATGAACTAAAGAAAGTAGGGGCAGTCTGTCCTTACCTCTTGGAATGGGATTCAGTCCCATATCCGTCAAAATTTAAACCACCAACGTTGCATTTGTATGATGGCATAAGCTCGCCAAATCAGCACATTTACTACTTCCGATCGCAAACCGGTAATGTAGTAAAGTAATGATACTATTATGGCAGACTATTCATTGGCACGCTGGGGGTAGCCTTTGATTGGTTCAGGAGTCTCCCCGCGAACTCCATCAATTCCTGATTCAACTTGGAAACCCGATTTCTTTTCCGATTCTATGAGAATGATACTGAGGTGACTATGAACACACTCCTTTCGGCAATCCAGGAAGAAGGAGAATCTGTACGGGATTATATAGAAAGATTCTACAACCTTTCTCTCATGTGTCCTGTAGGTATGCCTTTGCCTATGTTCCTTCAGACATGTAGGCATAACTTCCTCGACAAAGTGGAAGTTCGCATAGGCGCCGTCAAAGCCCACACTTGGAAGGAGCTTATTGAACAATCCGAGATAGCTAAAAAATCAGCTAAAAAGTTTGAGACCCCCAAAAGTAGGTGGGGAATCAACAGTAAAAGCTATGACACGGCTGAATCTTCTGATACATCAGCATTGGAAGTATATGGAGGAACGCGATCAAAGAAGGGTAATTCCAACAGAACTTTAGAGTATCAAAGACAATACTCATTCAAAGATGAGCATGTGGTGACACTTTTTCACTTGCTCAACAAAGGCAACTGGCTCAAGTTGCCAGAGGTTAGACACCTAGACGAAGTGGGACAAACGTATGATCCCAACTATTGTCTTTTCCATATGATGGTTCATCATCCTACTTGTAGGGACAATGTCCTTAAAGACAAAATCCAAGCACTGATCGAAGCAGGTGTTTTGACTCAGAAGTCAAAACATAACAAGGCCACTACCTAACTCCTATCTTGAAAGGGAGTATTGAAGTAGTCAACTCTTCTTCCAAAAGCCATGGGTCTTATCCCATCAACTGCTAAAGCAATGGGACTCAAGCCAGTCCAAAGCTAAAGGCAAGTCTTGCAATGTCTCTCGCAGCAGATGACATCGCACCAGCAACTCCTCTCAGCAGCTCTGAGGAGGAGACAACTGTCTCAACCGCTATTTGATAGCCGAAAGGCACTAGGCCTGGCAAATAACTTGCGACAGTACAACCAGACCCTGACGAGACACAACAGCCAACGACGTCAGAAAATGCGCAGGGGTGGAATATGTCATTCCACCAATCAAATAAGGACAATCTTTCATAGTAGAGGCAGTCTACTCGAGTGGAGCTTATCGCCTAGCGAGTCCAAATGGTGACACGCTCCTGATGCTAATCAACGACAAGTGCTATCCTGATCACGTTAACACTATACCTCAGATCAAGAAAGTACTATGCATGATCATGTTAACATTAAACCTCTGACCATCAAGTCAGACTCGTCTGACTATTTCATCTCCCCGAGAAGACCCTTTTCCCCAGATGGAATCAATTTCAACCATCTCTGCATTCTTCTTTCGGCAAATCAATTCAGCTTCACAATGATCTTGAATGAGCCGAATTCATCGAAGAAGGTTCGTGATGCATCCTTACAAGACCTTTCTAATATCTCCACATTCATGTTCAGATTCGAAAGATCAGCTGTGACTAAAGTCTTGATTATGACGAACAAAAGTGAAACTCCACGAAGAATCTCGACTAATTTGATATATTTCCTGTGAAGTTTGTACTCCATATCTAGACAAGAAGATCAGCTGAGAAGCAGAGTCTTGATGAAAAAAGGTGACATTCCACGAGGAATGTCGATCTACCCGACAAATTTCCTATGAAGTTTAGACTTAACTCTTTAATCCCCAGCGAGATTTTAGAGGTCACCAGTGGAATACAGAAATGTTCACTTCATGTGATAAGATCTGAAGCCTTCAGTGAATAAGGCTAGAGGAAAACATTGGCTTTTAAGCCCAATATAAAATCCTCAACAACTCATCATGCTGAGGGGAATAGCATGGCTAGCCCAACTCAAACGGTAGTTGGTAAAGGCATACCAAATCCGTTGACAGCTGAGGATTTGTTAAAAATTCTAAGGGACCTGATCTCACTTTTCCACTAAAGTCCCCTACCAATTTTTGTCCATGAAATGATAGGACCACAAAAGGCTGTATTCATTTTCCCAATAACAGATCACAACTGTCAAGCTTAAAGCTTACGCCTCTGACAGTAAAACTTTTTCCTGACAGATCTTACTAATATTCCTAGCAGATTAAACTTCACTTGTCATTCTTTTTCATAGAATGACAGTTCACTCAAATTGCTGTTATGTTCAAACACCTCTAACAGTAAATGAATCATTGTCAAGTTAACGTCACACCTCTGACAAGTTGCTTTACAAATTCCCAAGTGGAGAAGCTATCACGATCACTTCTGACAAAATCTCCTTTCAAATTTCCCAGCAAGGGATTTGGTTGTTACGTTAATGATTACCTCTGACAACTTTTTAAGGAATAATCCCTTCCCTACTGAATCCCCACAGAGTCCTTTTGTCACGTTAATGATTACCTCGGACATATAATCTCTTATGGAATTTATTTTTTAACTCCCAGCGAGTTTCTGGTAGATTCCCCTCAAAATCTATTATTTCCATTTCAAGTCCCCAATGGATTCTCTTGGTTGTTACGTTAATATACACCTCTGACAATTTCTTCCAAATTGCATTCGAAAGCAGTCCCAATTTCTCACGGAATTTATGACCAAATCCTATTTCCTCTAGTGGAATTATTTCTTTTACCGTCATGTCCAGTTTGTCACCTCTGAACAGTAGAAATCCTAAGCTTGGTGGTTTCTCAATCGGTTATGTCCATGTTACCTCTGAACCGACAGATAATCAAGTCTCATCTTCCAGTCCAGTAGGGACTACTCCTTTTCTGTTGTGTCCAGTTCGTCATCTCTGAACGGCAAGGCTCTGAGTCTAGCAACTTTCAATCGGTTATGTCCACATTACCTCTGAACTGACAGATGTCTAGATCTCTTCTCCTTATGGTACTACAACTGTCAAGTCCAGTTCACCACCTCTGAACATACGAGTCCATAACTTTGTTCTCCTTCCCCCATCAGGGTCGGGAGTTCTTACTGTCATGTTAATACGACTACCTTTGAACAGCGAATTGTGAGCCTGATATCTCTTAATTGGTCATGTCCATATTACCTCTGAACCGATGGGTGCCCAGATCCAATCACCCTTGCAGTCCCTAGTAGACTAGCTGCTAAGTTAATGCGACTACCTCTGGCAGCGGATTCGGAGTTTAGTGTGTCTTAGTCTATCATGTCCAGTTTATCACCTCTGAATAGAAGGGTCCCTAAAATCGGATTCACCTCTATTTTGTCATCAAGTCCAGATTATCACCTCTGAATTACAAAATTTCGAGCTTGATGGCTTCTCAATCGGTTATGTCCATGTTATCTCTGAACCAATAGATAGCCGAGTCTCCCCTTTTTTGTTTACTGTTATGTCCAGTTCGTCACCTCTGAACAGTTAACACACTCGGTTATGTCCAGTACGTCACCTCTGAACCGATGAATATCCAATCTCATCTTTCTTTGTCGTTATGTCTAGTTCGTCACCTCTGAACGACAAGGCTTCATGTCTGGTGATTCCTAATCAGTTATGTCCAGTTTATCACCCTGAACTGATGGATATTCAGATCTAACTTTCCAGTCCGGTAGGGACTCTTCTCGCTGTTATGTCTAGTTTACCATCTCTGAACAACGAACCCTCTTTTCTAGCAATTCCTAACCTATTATGTCCACATTATCTCTGAATAGACGGATTCCTATATCTGCTCCCTTTGTCCCTAATTTTATCATGTTCCTAACCTCTGAGTAATTTCAGTCAAATTTCTAATTTCTTTGGGGAATTCTACTTGGTGAGTGCTCTCTCTTTTGAACACCCGAGGTAATTCAAAGTATTTTAAAATCCGAACCATCCCATTGCGGATTATGAAAACTTTGAAGGGGGTTTTGTTGACACTCAAAAAAGACAAAATCTCAGACTGCTTTTTAACCAGTCTGAACGATGTCTAACTTGTCGACATTTACAAAAGACAAGTCGCTGTAGGCTGTCCAAAAGTTACTGGAGGACAAGCCATTGAAAAGCAAAGTTTCAAGCTCTAGATGCGAGGGACTATCACCCGCGTCTCAGCATCAAGGCGCGTTGGCTCGACACCCGCGTCTCAGCATCAAGGCGCGTTGGCTCGACACCCGCGTCTCAGCATCAAGACGCGTTAGCTCAACACCCGCGTCTCAGCATCAAGGAGCGTTGGCTCGACACCCGCGTCTCAGCATCAAGGCGCGTTGGCTCGACACCCGCGTCTCAGCATCAAGGCGCGTTGGCTCGACACCCGCGTCTCAGCATCAAGGCGCGTCGGCCTGACACCCGCGCCTCAGCATCAAGGCGCGTCGGTCTGACACCCGCGTCTCGGCATCAAGGCGCGTCGACCTGAAACCCGCGTCTCAGTTATAACCGCCTTGGTTAAGGGACCAATCACTGCCCACACGTAAGGGAGACCAGCTCCCATCGTGGCGTGTCTTTAGCAGGCACGTGGGTTGGTTACCGCCCATGTAGCGGGGAAGTTGGCTCTCATCGTGGAGTATTTTTAGGGGGCACGTTCACCCCCTAAGACCTCTATAAATAGCCCCGTCACTATGAAAAAGGGGTCGGACCCTTGGTGATCAGAAGAAATCGAAGGGCATCAATAGACAGGAAGAGGCCGAGAGATATCAACAGGCGCGACACATACAGAGGGAGAGAGAGAGCTTGACTCTTCAAGCTAACTTGCTGCGTACAAGTTGCTCTTCGCCTACCTTCTCTTTTAGAGTTTTGGTAGACGGGGCTGAGTTACTCCTTCTACCTGCCAAGGAGAAGATTCCTGGACGGTCCAGACGGTCATCTGGTCAACGGAGAACAAGATTCACTCTCCACCGCCACACGAAGAACCCAGCACTAAACAAAGGGGGGATTCAAGACTCAACATCCTCCCTCCCTTGTAACCGGAAGATTAGTCTGTTATAATTTTTCATCTGATTCAAGAAAATTTTACACCTCCTCTTTTTCCGCGTCCAACAAGAGATGGCGACTCCGCTGGGGACTACCTTCGTTACTGATGAACAGGTAGTGGCGCAAGATGACGTCCACCATAAGGGAAAGATGGTCGAATCGCTCGTTGTCGAGTTCGACCAGGCGAAGTACGAAGAGTTCCTCTCTTCTGGCTCCAAGAGCCCAAAGGCCCGCGTCTGTCGCAGGGTCTCGGCGGGGAATAACTCCGAAGCTTGAACTGAGACTCTCTTGGGCGCCACTGCTACGGTCCCTTGTGCACAAGAGACGCGCGTCAACGCCTCTCAGAAGGCCCGCATGGTCCCAGGCACATCTGCCTTTGTGACCAACCGCGTCGTACAGAACACCCGCGTCAGCGTCTCTCAGGAGACCCGCGTGGTCAAACTCCCCGGTGGCCAGCATCAGGATGTCGTTGGTCTCTCTCTACCTCCTCGGCGCAATCGAAACGCCGAGCGTCGACAGAGGAGACGTGCGCGTCAGCTGCAAGTTGGAACCGTCGGTTGTCCAACTGAGGCTGGACGCGACGTACAATCGCGCGCCTTGCCCGCGCCGCGTCCGGTACGTGAAATCCGCGTTTGGCGTCCCAAACGCGAGATTCCTCCAGATAGGTCCTCCGAGGACCACCTCATCAAACGCCAAGGTGAGACCTCTACGCCTCGTCAAGCGCAAGAGGCACGAGCCCATAGGCGTGGGGCCCAGCAGCCCATCCTCTCTCACCCGTCTCTGCCCGGGCGCACCAGGCATCACCGCGAGACCCGCGTCTCATCTCAACCGAGACGCCAGGCGCACATCAGACAGCCGCGACGCGAGAGCTGCGTCCCTGAAGTCTGCGTCCATTCTGCACAGCACACAGATGCCTCCCGTCTTCGACGTTGTGAGGCTAGTCTCTTTGATCCCTCTTCCATGGATTTGAGGGATTATTTAACAAAGAAAAGAAGTGCCAATCAGGCCACTTCGTCGTGCTGCTGCAAACGGCTCATCTCCATGCTCTCGGAGTGCCGTTGCGGGTCGAGTGTGCACCAGCAGTCTTTAGTTAGACAGCTGACCTCGATTCCCCCGTCAGCCAAAAGAAGGCGCTCCCATAGAAGGAGAATCTTCTCTGACGTTGAATACCCAGAGCTTACTGCGAACATGACAAGCAGAAGCAAGGGAAAAGGACTTGCAGTCAGCTCAGATGAGTCTGACTCTGAACCGGAAGGAGTGTATCGACACACTCGCACCCGGACTGGGGCCATTCCCCCGGTTGACTATAATGCCTTAGCCCATGGCATTAAAGTGAACGATTCCCACTCCGCCGTAGTGGAATCAGGGGCTTCAAACTCCTCCGTTAAGAAGGAGACCTCTGCCTACATGACAGGCACTCCTGATGAGACAGCTAGACGTCTGGAACAGATCCAAAAGAGACAAATGGAGATGATCGTGTCTCAACAGGAATCTATCGACGCTATCAAGCTGGCGCTTGCACAGCTGCTCGAAGACAGGAGGAGATCTCCTCCTAGGAGGCCGAGGGACAGAGAGAGAAAGGGAGGAAGCTCATCTTCCGAGCCTTCTGAAGAGAAGCCTCGATCTACTTCTGGCTCGTCCAAACCCTCGTCAAAGGGCGACCGAGACCCAGGGAAGGCTCATGCTAAAAGGATGAGTCAATTGGAGGAACGCCTCAATGCCCTTGCCAGTCGCAAAGACCTCCAAGAAGCTGGAGTGGTCCGGCCCTATCCAGCTGAATGGGATTTAGTCCCGTACCCTCCCAAGTTCAAGGCTCCAACCCTCCAAGCCTTTGATGGGAAGGGGTCCCCTAATCAGCACATCTACTACTTCAAATCCCAAACCGGGAATGTAGTAGATAATGACGCCATCCTGGCGCGACTGTTCATCGGCACCCTGAAAGGGTTGGCCTTTGAGTGGTTCATGAAACTCCCGGAAGGTTCTATCAAGAACTGGGGCGACTTGGAGAAGCTGTTCTTAACACGCTTCTTCGAAGATGACTCCGAGGTCACAATGCCCACCCTGTTAGCTACGAGACAGCGAAAGGGAGAGTCCGTCAAATCTTTCGTGGAAAGATTTCGGAACGTGGCACTCCGGTGTCCAAGCGGTATGACCCAGGCCACCCTGGTGGAAACATGCCGCCACAACCTCCAAACCTCACTCCTTGCTCAAATAGGAGTTGCTGAAAGCCGCACCTGGAAACAATTAGTCCAACAAGGTGAACAGGCTGAGGAGATTGTTGCCCGCGTCAGGGCAGAAGAAGGCAAGCCGCGGCCGGAGAGGTCAACTAGGCGAGCGCCAGACACCTCTCTCCAGACAAAGCGGAAGGATAATTTGGCGACGGAGACCAAATCTCCCACCAAACCTCAACCAGCCAAGGCGAGTGGCTCTTCAAGCCAACCCCGCGCCAACAAGCAGTATTCCTTCAAGGAGGAACATGTCGATTCGCTCTTCAAGCTACTCAACAAGAGCAACCGACTGAAGCTCCCTGAGGCCAGGCGCCCTCAGGAAGTCGGCAAGACCGACAACCCCAACTACTGCTTGTACCACAGGATGTTGGGACACCCTACCAAAAGCTGCTACGTCTTCAAGGATATCCTTCAGGCTCTGATTGACGCGGAGGTGTTAAAACTCCGACCAGAACAGAAGGAGGTGACAGCCAACATGACGTCGGTTCTCCAGTTCGGGAGACAACCTCCAACGCCTGCGGGGGTAGCTCCTATCCCAAGAGGAGAGCTGAGAGTGGTCAACACAGACCCTCACCAGCAGCAGGAGAAGGGCTTGGTACCCGTCCCTACGCCTCAAGGGGAAATCATGTGGGTCCACCCTGACCTAGTGGACAGCCAGCAGTGGACTACTGTAACCAACAGGAAGTCCAAAGGCAAGGCAAAAGCTTCGTCCTGCCATGTGGTATGTGCTTCCTCCCGAGAAGCAGAGGATGATGTTCCCTCACTGACTGATTCAGAAGAGGAAACAATAGTCTTGGCCGCAGAGCCCGACCAACCAATGACGGGGACTCGTTCAGGACAGCCCTACTTGAAGCAGTACGGCGAAGTGGCAGCAAACCCTCCACAACCGGCTGCAGAGCCAACTAGGCCCTCCACGAAGCCACCAGTGGAGGAACAAAAAGAGACTCGATTCTCTCGAGCTCTTCAAAAGGGTATAGCGGAAGGATCCACAACGCCTTACCGCTTTGATGTCTTGGCTCAATTGGCCAACATCCCGGCGCGGATCACCCTGTATGAGCTTCTAAGACTATCAAAGTCGACCCGGGAGGCTCTACAAGAAGCTCTGGCAAATGCTGAGGTCTTTATGACCCAGGTGCCAAAGAAGGAAGATGTAGAGAATTGTCTCCACACCTCCCAGAATGTTCCCTGCATTACCTTCACGGCAGATGATATGCAGGTTAAAGGGAAGCATGATCGACCCCTGTACTTTACAGGTTATATCGGATCATCTGAGGTGAACCGCATTCAGGTAGATCCAGGGTCCGCATTGAGCATCATGCCTCGCCGAGTCATGCAACACCTCGGCATCCCTACCCACCGTTTGAGCCCTACACAGACGACCATCTACGGGTTCAATGCCAACGGCACCCGTCCGATGGGGAAGATCAAGCTCAAGTGCCAGATTGGAAGCCTCAAGTCAGAGGTGACGTGCTACGTCATCGATGCCGACACTTCCTACAATCTGCTGCTGGGACGACCATGGATCCACCGCAATTCCATCGTTCCCTCCACTCTTCACCAAGTCATGAAATACATTGACGCGAGTGGGAAAGTGCAAACGTTGGTTGCCGAAAGGTATCCGTTTAAGGGGGTCGAAAATTATTTCACGGACTCCCTCCTATATCAGGATCCGGTGGATAAAACCCCGCAACTGGAAGTGCCAGACTCTGTTAATGAGGCTGACACTGAGCCCGAGCAAGAAGAGTGCCTGTGGAAGTTGGAACCACTTGTAAAGAGCACTAATAAGCTCGATGTTGATAATACCACCGACGATGCAGGTGGTTGGTATATTAATGAGAATTTAGACTTTGAGTATTTTTCTGCGTGTGCATCCGATTCAATCCCGTCGGATACTAGTACCGACGTAGACGATGACATCTGGTCGGCGATGGATGCTTTGACATCATTGCATGTATCAGTAAAATCATCTTTCGGGACATACCAGGATAATGGTGATGCGCAGGAATCTATATTCATGGTTCCGACAAGACGAAAAGGCCAAAAACCAATCCTTTTCGGGCGAATGACGACTGAACCAACGCCCCGCGAAGAATCGGAAAGTCAGGAGGAATCCCCTCAGCTCAGTCATTATGAACCAAAAGCGCTCAAAATGATGAAGTGCATGGGGTATGATCTAACCAACAGACCCAGGTTGAACTTCGGCAAAGGAAGGAGAACGCTACCTCGATCCTTTGTGCCGAAAGGGAAGGCCCCCGATTATTATCATCGGACGCGCCGGGGGTTGGGCTATGTATCAACTCCGGTCCCATCAGCCTCCGATTCTCAAGAATCGTCGAGCAACGATTACTCTTCAGACACATCATCTTGGGAGTCAGATGTCAGTGTCGGCAACATCTTCAAGGAACTTTCAGTGAACATGGTTTCGACAAGCCACCTGGAAGATGGAAATGAAGAAATGATCCAAGCTGATACAGATCCTTGGATCAAACATTTAAATGCTCTTTGGGATACCCGCTTCGAACAGCATGAGCCACCCACAGAAGACAAGGTTGTTCAGATCAACCTAGGAGATGAGGTTATCCCTAAGCCCATCTTCAAAAGTGACGGCCTGTCACCTTCAGAGAAGAAGGATCTAATATCCCTCATACAAGAGCATATAGACGTCTTCGACTGGAATTATGAGGACATTCCAGGACTTGATCCTCAAGTGGCCATGCACCGCCTCAACATCAATCCGGACGTAAAGCCTGTCAAACAACAACAGCGACGGTTTCGCCCAGAAATAATGGAGGCAATTCAATCAGAAGTCAGAAAACTTATTGATTCTGGCTTCATCAGGGAAGAACAACATCCCGACTGGGTAGCCAACATCGTCCCCGTTTCCAAGAAGAACGGGAAGATCAGGATCTGCATCGACTTCCGCGATCTAAACGAGGCTTGTCCCAAAGACGAATTCCCATTGCCAATCACAGATGTTATGATTGACAATACTTGTGGATTCGAACGAATGTCCTTCATGGACGGATTCTCAGGATACAATCAAATCAAAATGTATCCTGATGATGAAAAGCATATCTCCTTCAGGACTCCTCTAGGGGTATATTGCTATACTGTCATGCCTTTTGGACTGAAGAATGCGGGGGCAACCTACCAAAGGGCCATGAATGCCATTTTCTATCAGCAAATGCGCAAAACGGTGGAATGTTATGTCGATGACATTGCGGTGAAAAGTCGCATTAAAGGAGATCACATAGCCGATCTGAAGGTGGTCTTCGACATCATGCGGGCTCATCAATTGAAGATGAACCCCACCAAGTCCTTCCGGGGGTAGCCAGTGGCAAATTCCTAGGATTTGTTGTGACTTCCACAGGAATCCATTTGGATCCGGAGAAAGTCCGCGCTATCCAAGAGATGCAACCCCCGAGAAACCTCAAGGAACTCAGGGGTTTACAGGGTCGATTGGCGTACATCCGCAGGTTCATCTCAAACCTCTCTGGAAGATGCCAACCTTTCGCTAAGTTGATGAAGAAGGGTGTCTCGTTCATTTGGGACGATGCTTGCCAACAAGCGTTTGAAGAAATCAAACAATACCTCACCCAACCACCAGTCCTTGCAGCCCCGGTGTCCGGAAAGCCTTTCCTGGTGTACGTCCGGGCAATGGACCATTCTTTGGGAGCTCTACTAGCTCAGAATGATGAAGAAGGACGAGAACAGGCAATCTACTATCTGAGTAGAACAATGATCGGAGCCGAACATCGGTACAACCCGATCGAGAAGGAATGTTTGGCACTAGTGTTCGCCATTCAGAAAATGCGACACTATCTGGTAGGCCAGACTATAAATGTCATATCAAAAGTCAACCCCCTGAGGTTACTTATGACAAAGCCTTCTTCACTAAATGGCCGGCTGGCAAAATGGGCCATGTTACTATCCCAGTATGATATGCACTTTCTGCCGCAGAAAGCCATTAAGGGACAAGCGGTGGCAGACTTCCTAGCTGAACACCCAGATTCGAGGGCAGCCAAAGTCTACGAGGATCTCCCAGACGAAGTGGCCGAGGTCTACCTGACTCAGACATCGTTCGAAAGTCAAGTGTGGCAACTTTTCTTCGACGGTGCATCAAGGACAAACCCCAAGGGACACGTAGTGGCAGGGTAGGAGTAGTACTTGTCTCCCCACAAAATTATGTGATCCCCCGAGCTGTCTCGCTAACGGAGCCTTGTTCCAACAATGTGGCGGAGTACAATGCTCTATTGATCGGGATGCAGCTCGCCGATGAGATTGGCGTTAAAAATCTCGAGGCATACGGTGACTCTAAACTCATCGTCAGCCAAATTCGCGGGGAGTACGAAGTCAGACATGAAGACTTAGTACCCTATTACAACGCAACTATCCGCATGGCCGAGGGATTTACAACTTCTACATCGACCATGTACCGCGCAGGCAAAATGCGCACGCAGATGCACTCGCATCCCTGGCAGCCTCCTTAGCTCTTCCAGCTGGAGCAATGGAGAAAATATTCGTCTACAGCCACGACTTGATTGCCCGAAAAATACTCTCGAGGATTATCAGGAGTCAACGAGAGGTCGTCAGGCGAAGAAGCTGAATTGTCGGCCGGTCCAGAGCTTAAAGACTGGCGATTCCCCTACATTGACTATGTCTTGTACGGCATCCTGCCTGAGGACGCCAAAGAAGCGGCTGCCATTCGAAGGAAAGCCCCCAAGTTTTACTATAATGCGATTACACGAACATTGTATCGTCGATCGCATGACGGGATCTTACTCCGGTGCCTCTCACCAAACGAGGCACAAGAGGTATTGAAAGAGGCCCACGACGGTACGTGCGGAGCCCATCAACCTGGCCCAAAACTGGCACATCGACTCCAAAGGTTGGGTTACTATTGGCCCAAGATGATTGCCGACGCCGTCACTATGCCAAAAATGTCACGCTTGCCAAGTACATGGAGATTTTATCCATCAAGCACCAGGCTACCTCCACTCTACGACCTCTACATGGCCATTCGAAATGTGGGGCATGGATGTGGTTGGTCCTATCAGCCCGCCATCATCAAAAGGACATCGGTTCATTCTAGCGATAACCGATTACTTCTCCAAATGGGCTGAAGCCATCCCTTTGAAGGAGGTCAAGTCGTCCAACGTGATCAAGTTCGTAAAACATCACGTTATTTACCGTTTCGGTGTACCTCGGCGGATTGTCCATGACAATGGACCCCAGTTCATCAGCCAGGCATTCCAGAGATTCTGCGCTAAGTTCAGAATCCAGAGTGTGTCCTCAACGGCATATTATCCTGCCGCTAACGGCCTCGCAGAAGCTTTCAACAAGACCATTGGTAAGCTTCTCAAAAAGTTCGTCTCGAAAAGTCAACGGGACTGGGACGATAAACTAGGCGAATGCTTATGGGCCTATCGCACAATTGTGCGAACCCCAACTAAAGCTACGCCATTTTTTTTGGTATACGGGTGTGAAGCCGTGCTCCCACTAGAAATCCAAATTCCATCTCTACGCGTCGCCTTGACAGCGGAGATGACAACAGAGGAGAAGCATCGACAGCGACTCCAGGAACTAGAGGCCTTAGATGATAAGCGTCTGCAGGCCCAGCAACAAATCGAGCTCTACCAAGCTCGAATTACCAGAGCCTTCAACAAGAAAGTTAAAGTGCGAACTTTCAAGAAGGCGATCTTGTCTTAGCCGTCAGAAGACCCATGGTGATGACGCACAAGACAAAAGGAAAATTCCAACCCAAATGGGAAGGACCATTTGTGGTAGAGTCAGTCTACTCGAATGGATCATATCGCCTCATAACCTCGAATGGCGATACACTTATGATGCCAATCAATGGCAGATTCCTGAAGAAGTACTATCCTTAGATGGTATTCTTCCGCTGATCAAGTTAAAAATACACCTCTGATCAAAACAAGAAGAGCTTCTTCATTAATATCCGACGCCTCCGACGGCTAAGGATAGAGGAAAATGTTGGCTTTTAAGTCCAACATAAGTCTTCGACAACTCATCATGCTGAGGGGAATAGCATGGCTAGCCCAACTCAAACGGTAGTTGGTAAAGGCACCTCAAACCCGTTGACAGCTGAGGATTTGCTAAAAATCCTAAGGGACACGTTCCCATTTGATCCGACGCCTCCGACGGCTAAGGATAGAGGAAAATGTTGGCTTTTAAGCCCAACATAAGTCTTCGACAACTCATCATGCTGAGGGGAATAGCATGGCTAGCCAACTCAAACGGTAGTTGGTAAAGGCACCTCAAATCCGTTGATAGCTGGGGGTTTGCTAAAAATCCTAAATGGACTTGATTCCACTCTTTCCTCCAAAATCCCTTACCAATTCTCATCCACAGAATGGTAGGACCACAAAAAAAAACACACAATCGTTGCCAAGTTAACACCATACCTCTGGTAATGGGAACCCCTTGTAGAGTACAAATCTTGCTTGTCAACTCTACATTTTGTCAAGTTAACACTACACCTCTGGCACTTCAAATCTCACTTGTCAATTCTCATCCATAGAATGACAGGTCCTCAAACTGTTTTCGGCTCAAGCCAATTCTTGTCAAGTTAATATCACACCTCTGACAAAACTACTGTTTAAGTTAACATTATACCTCTAAGCAGTACGTCAAGTTTCTGCCAGGTTTAATATTACACCTCTGACAGTCACTTTTCTTCAGTCTTCCACATCGAAGCTGAAATGAATGATGCCAAGTTAACACTACACCTCTAGCATCTGAGTCATCGCTAAGTTCAACAATACACCTATGGCCATGACCTTTCCTCGACTTCCTTGTCCAAGTCGAGATGACCAATGCTAAGTTCAACATTACACCTCTAGCATTACCTCACTGTTAAGTTAAACATCACACCTATGGCAGTGACGTTCTCAGTTTTTCCTAAACAAAACTGAAATACTTTTGAGTCAAGTTAATATCACACCTCTGACTCGCATCCTTGTCAAGTTAACATTACACTTCCGACAAGACCACTTTCAACCCGTCAAGTTAATATCACACCTCTGATGGTAACAAACCTTCCTAGACTCTCCACGAGTCTAATCTCACTTGTTATTCTCTTCAATAGAATAACAGGTCCACCTAAAAACACTGTTAGGTTAATATTACACCAATTAACAGTGTTTTCATCAAATCCCCAGCTGAACTCGATTAAGTTAACTCTAAACCTCTGATCAGAGCTTACCCTCCCTGGGGGTACCAATTCTACTTGTCACTTTCTCTTATAAAGTGGCAGGCCCACCAAAGATTATTTCATCTCTGTCAAGTTAATATTACACCTCTGACAGTACTGTGAAAGTTCCTGAAATAGGATCTTTCCCTCCAAAGTTTGACTTGTTGAGATTATCATCATAATTTTGACAAAGCCAGAGATTCTTTGCTTCTATGGGTCTAAGAAAAAAAAAATTTCAAGACAATGAAAGAGGCAAAAAGAAAAGTGTCACTTTTATTTATTTCCAAACATATGAAAGTGATACAAAACGCTCTCTTATACAATAAGATTGAGTGTTACAATTAAGGAGTACGAAGAAGTCCCTCTCTCTCTCTTAGAGGTTGCACTCACTCCTTATAAGCCGCGTCTGACTCCAAGTGCGCGATGTTTTGTGGCTACAATAGAAGCTGGTTACACCACGATGCATGATGTAAGCATCGAAAGCGCCCTAGCTGACTAAGCTAAGAGCAATGGTGTTCTTGAGGTCTGGTGGCAACAGAAGGTCCTGCAACCCTTCGTTCAGGCGCGTCTCTTTCCCTAGCAGGCCATCCAACGGACATAGACTGTCCTTGATGTCAATTCTGGGGTGGGAGAGGAAGAGGATCTTGTCCGCCACCACAACCGCCGGAGCCCTCATCGCCGTCATGCATAGCCTGACCATCTCTTGCCAGCAGGCATGAATGGCGAAGCAGATCTGAAGAGACCTTGGCGAGGGTTGGGTCCTCGTCAGAGATGTAATATACTCTCTTATAGGTGACGAGGACCATAATATACTCTCTTATAGGTGAACATCGAACAAGTTTGCCAGCCAAAGCATCCTTCCAGGGGCCCAGCAAACCAGCAAGCCTACCTGCAAGAAATGAAACAAAGGAATCAGAACAATCTGCAACTTAGTATGTTTCAACAGAGAAAAACTAAGTCGCAAATGCAGACTGCAGACGCGGGAATGATCCACGCAGTCAGCCAAGCAGATGCGGGAATGACCCACGCAGTGAGCCAAACTGCTGCGTCAGCAGAGACAAACGCGAATCAAAACGCGGTCTCGTTCTGCGCCCAAGTCGAAAGCACAGACGCCGAAAGGGCACAGACGCCAAAAAGGCACAGACGCCGAAAGTTGCCATCTCCTTGTTGAGTGAACAAGAGTTGCAAGGCTCGGGTCTGAAACCTTTTTAGAATTTGCCCAAAGCAGTGGCCATAAAACGCGCCAAGATAGTGGCTTTGAAACGCAAGCTTTGTGAAAAAAGCCAGCGCCAAGTGCCAAAGACCCCTGCACTTGCGTCCAAAGAAGTTCAAGTCTGTAGCGCAAATTCCAGAAGGAATGCACCAACACAGACTTCGTGAGGAGTCCAGATAATGATGATGCCAAGGTACAGGCCGTGGTAGATTAAAATATCATGGCTAATCGGGACGGCGTACCAACAGAGGCTTCTACCAAGAGTCGGGCTCTCTGCGTCCAGACGCGGACGTGCAAGATGATCAGAGAGACACTCTGCCCCGAAGAGACCAAACAGGAGCATACAAGCCCTGGGTCATCTTCATCCACAGAGCCATCCTCATCCATGGAGACAATACTCTGAAGAGGATGAAGGTTCTCAGAGCGCTCGCTCTCTAAAAGAAAACAGTCCAAAGATTGGGTTGAAGGGAGAGGTGAGCCCTATTTATAGGCAGCCCCCGATAGCTGCAATTAATGATCTCCTAATCTGAACCGCCGGCCTTAATGACTGCACGATTGTCAAGGTCCAATAAGGGACTGACGCGTGTAACGCCGCTTCGAAAACCGTCGCAGGCGCCAATCTCCAACCACCCGCATCAGTTTCTCATTAAAGGGAATTAACGCTCAAGACCAATAAGAAGCCGACGCGTGGATAACCGCTTCGGGAAACAGCGAAAAATCTGCATTCCCGATCATCAATAGAGATTTGAAGATCACATCAAATCTTTATGACAGGCTGTACGTAACGCCTGGGAGGTTACACCAAGACGCAGACTGAAGAACCGTATCCAAAATTCGCGTCCCCTCCCCAGATTGGATGACGATCACCCGCGTCCTAGAGGAATGTCCGCGTGATGCAAAGTCGCGTCCCCTCAGCAAACGGGGTCCTTTTTAAAGGAGAACACTTAGTCCATTTTGGGATTAATGGAAAATGCACAAGGCGGCGTCCCTCGCGTCTGCTTGATCCGCGTCCTTCCTAGCGAAGCAGATCCGCGTCTCTCCCTACAGACGGATGCCGCGTCTTCTGAACTCCTGGCCGCGTCTCCCTATGGATTGACGATGCGCTTGGTTCTGCCCAAGTCCTTCTGAACTCATGGCCACGTCTCCCTATGGATTGACGCTGCGCTTGGTTCTGCCCAAATCCTTCTGAACTCATGGCCGCGTCTCCCTATGAATTGACGCTGCGTTTCATCAAAAGAACTGGGTTCTGCCCAAGTTCTTCTGAACTGATACCCGCGTCTCCCTGTGAACAGAGGCCGCGAGTCGATGCTGCGAAAGAACTTAGTCTTACCTAAGTTCAGTGTTCACAGCCAGTGATCAAGAAGTTGGATTCATCCACAGCTAAGCAAAGAAGATGGAACAAAAAATGTCCCTTTATATCAAAAGTGGATACAAACACTCTGATAAATAGAGTGTCCTTTTCTTTACAAACAAAAAAAAAGAAAAGGAGGCTAAATGTCATGGTTCGCCAAGGAACGGATTTGCTCCCTGAGATGATGCATCTTGATCTGACGTGCCTTCTCAGCCTCCATCATGGCTTCGACCCGCAGCTCCTCTTCAGATAGGAAGGGTTTTGCAGCCAGCTGCGCTCGCAGAGATTCCACCCTGGAAGAATGTAGAGACAGACTCTCTTCAGCTCGCGCCTTAGCCGCCTGTTGCTCCGCAAGCTCCTCTTTGATGGTAACAAGCTTCTTCTCATTGATCCCAAGCACAGCTTCTGCCTTGGCAATGGTGTCCCGAGCCTTGGCAATGGTGTCCTGAGCACTGATGATGACGTGTTCCGTGCTCTGCATGACAATCTCGGATTCCTTTGAATCGTCAGTTAGTTTCTGACATTCAGCCTGGGAATATTCGAGGCTGCGGATCTCTGCATCTATTTGTGCCTCTGCCTCCTGTCGCTCTTGTTCTTGAACAGCTAAGAGCCGGGTTAGGGTGGCCTGGGCCTCACTAGAAGAGCTGGCATTCTCCAAAGACTTCAGCTCGTGCAGGTCGTCTCTCAGTTGCTCCACCACCCGCAGACACGCCTGGGCAAGTGAGGGGCCTCCGGTTAATTCGACGTTCTCGGCCAGATTTCTGAGAAGCGTCTGAGCAAAATTGAAGGAGCTGCTTCCACGTAAGATGAGATCAATACATGATCCCATCGAAGCAAAGAATTGTTGCACCATCTGGCGTGCCAGTTCCCCCATATCGTCACCACCTGGGAAGCTTCCCGCCCCTTTTCTGTCACGGGATAAGGCGGATCTTCTCGCACAAGAGTTGTGCTGACTACCGATACGGCTAGAACAGAAGTAGCCTCGGGCGTTTCCAGAGGTGCTATCTTTGCAGGAACTTCCTCCTCAGAAACTTCAGCCGAGACCTGAGTCGTGTGGCCTTCTGGAGGGATATCAATCATTGGACCCTCCACCTGAGCCCCCTTAGTTCTTTCTGCAAATGACCGCAACATTAGCCACAAAGGTGAAAAGCGAAACATTCAAAATATCAGAACTTTCTTACCACCTGGGAGGTCCAGAGATAGCGAACCCTTGGGTGAATCCTGCAGAATGAGAGCTTCCCCAGCCTCAGTGGGTACCTCTTTTTCCGGCAAAGCGGAGGGCTCCCTAGTTTCCACAGTCGCCCCTTCCGAAGTTGTCTCGCCAACCGAAGCCTCAACTCCTTCGAGCTGGGTCACCTCTTTTACCATCTCCTCGATATGCAAGGAGGTTGTAGTCTCGGCATCCTCAGCCAACCCTGCAGCGTAAAAGAAGAATGTTAAGACACCTTCTTCAAAACCAAAGAGGAAATCGAGTGAAAATACCTGCAATGGGAACAACCGTCGCCAACGGTGATGGCGCCGTCAACGGTTCGCCCCCGTACATTTCTTCCTCCGAGATATGGGAGAACTTGCTCGGATCAGGAAGGGTGGGTTCATCACCGTAGTCGACCTTGTCTTCAAACTCGCTTTCCCCTGAATACGAGGAAGAAGACAGCTCAACGCGAGGAAGCTCTGCAACCGGAGCCTTGCCTCCAATTACCCCAGTGGTAGGACTGGGATCAATTGCCCGAGGACTGGAGATGAAGACACAAGGAGACCCCAACTGTTGTGCCTCATCTCTTCTTTCTTGAGTAGAAGAAGGCTCGGGATGAGCTAAAATCCCCAGAATATCGACATCTCCTCCGCTCATGATGTCGACCTCTAGCTGCTCATCCTCGTCAGTGGCGGTGGATCGATCAACGAGCTCCCCTTCCTCCGCAGACCCGTGGCTTCTGCTAAGAGACCTGGGAACACAGACTAGAGGAGTTTCTTCTTCAGCTATATCCTCCTCCCTCAGTTCCCTGACACCAGAAGGGATGGCCGCTGGTAGAGAAACTGCTGGCACCAAGTCTCTCCGCACCTTCTTACGGGCAGGCCCAGCAGTAGAAGTAGAGCCCTGACGACGCTTGCTCACCGCCTGTCGAGGCCTAGTTGCTTGCGGCTCTGCCCTTGTTGCTCGCGGCTCTGCCTTAGTCGCTTGCGGCTCCGCCCTTGGTGGTCGTGGCTCCGTGGCTCGTGGCTCCCTTCTCGTTCTTCTACCGACCTCCTTCTGGGCCTTCAGGTACTGTTCTACGAGTTTCGACAGTTTACCGGACTCTGTCCTTGCCTCGAGACTTGCATTGATACTCTCGATGCATGAAGACGCCGGAAAAAAGTCTGGTGTCTGGTGGCTTGAGAGTACCAAGTGCAGAAGCTGAGGCTCATATGGCACTTGGGCCCCTCGAGAGGTAGACGGAAAGTTGCTCCCGACCCTCCAGCCACACTGTAGTACCAGGCCCGAGCACCCTCGAACAGGTTCCCTTCGAAGGCGAGTCGAGCATTGGGGTTCCCGACATAGAGCTGATCATAGCCGAACTGTCGAGCGAAGCGGTTCGGCATGTACGGCTCAATGGTGCATGACGTCCCTTGCCGGAAAAGCACATATCCGGGCCGAATATTGAGCAACCACCAGAAGGCTCCTGTGGATAATCTCGTGAAATTATCCGGACCCGCGGAATCAATAAGTAGATCCCCGAAAGATGCACCAGGGATCTGGGGGAGGCAACGATTGAGCTGGTAGTTCGCAGGGTCTGAAAGGCACTTCCGAACGTAATATATATAAGGATCACGCCAGTTCGAACTCTCCAACCGTTGTACAAAAGGGACAGAACTCTCCCTCCAACGCACCGCCGTCATCAAGGAAGGGCAATGCATCACGTACCAAGCCATAAGGTACGTGTAAGGCAGCTCGACCCGAGGGTTGGGACGCTTCACCGTCGGATTCCCCTCTGAGTAACATACAGCTTTCCCTCGGAGTCTGCAGTTTTCGGTGGCTCGCAGAAATTCTTAGCTAGCGCCCGCAGCCCGCTCTGAATACCAGCCGCCACGGCCGGGAGAAGGGCTATGGGGTTGCCATGAGCCAGGAGCACTGCCGGGTACACCACGTCAGCAACAACAACTTCATGTGGCAGCGTGGGCACCACACAACGCTTCAGCCACAGCATCAGAAAGCCCGCCAATAGCGCCCGATCGGAGATAGGGGTCCGGGCTTGATGGTGAAAGCTTTCAAAAACTAAGTCAGGGTCGAAACCGTCCTCGTTCGACTCCGTGGTGTAGAAGCTGTCAGAAGCCTGGTCGATCCTGTCTTCAATCTCCCTATCGGAGCTGGGAGCCAATCGGGTTATCAGATGGTCTTTGGTGTTGACGTTGTTGAACAAGTAACTGGCCCAAGACAGTTGCTTGACTCCCTGCGACCGCCATTTGGTTATCTGGCCGCAAATGTGGAAGTGACATAGCACTTCCCAGTAGGTCTCATATATTAGGGGATGCTCCTCCTTCAAAAGGTGAAGCTCCACAGTGGTCGGGACATATTCTTCATAGGGAATGTCCCCTGTTGCCAATCCTGAGACTTCATGCAGCTCGTGCAGGGCGAGGCCCATCTCCCCGACCAGAGTGAAGAACGTCCCCGTCAAAGAATTATAACGCTCTCGAACCCCGAAGAAGTTCTGAGAGCTTTGAGGGATCCCCCACTGCACGGCTCTGACTGCCGAGTACAGTCCCACACGCTTTAGCAGGTCCCCGAGCTCAGTAAGGACAAAGCCGACCATCCTGCCCCACCAATAGTTCTCCGTGAAATGGACCCACCCGGGCGCACGGAACCCAACCAGATAATCACCCTCCGCTTCCATGAATGCGTTGAGAAAGGTAGTGCCAAGTTGTGATATCTCCCCAGCCGGAACCTCAGACTTGCGCGACCCAGGGAAAAGGCCGATAACCGACCTGTCATGGCTATCATGACGGTGTACTTTATGGGAGCCCAAATCACCGAGAGTAATCTCAGGGACATATCGAGAGAGGTCCCATTCCATCTTCCGAGGGACGGACATGTGCTGGAAATAGGATAGCGGGAACATCCTCTCCATGTTTGGAAGAAAGAATCTTCCACCCCTTATTTGACGGAGCCATTTGTAAGTTCCGTCATACACGCGATAGCCGCCATCGTGGATGCGATCTCCGAAGAAGAAGGCAGGCTTCTCCAGCTTGATGCCAGCATCCGTTGTGAATGTTGCATCGGTCATAAGCACCCGAAGAGTCCTCATGTCAACATTCGAGAGCCTCTCCTCACGAGCCTGCGACTTGTCAGCAGTCACAGGGACAGTCCTTTATAGCACAAAGGTCAAGTCCCGGTCAGCACCACCTACATGTCCAAAGTGGCGCGTCTTAGCGAGTGAAGTAGTAAGGTCTGGCGCTGCAAAAAGAAAAGGACACTTAGTTAGATACTTTATCAAAAGCAAGGAAAAATGCTAAGTGTTCATAACCCAAACGCAGAAGAGACACTGGACGCAGGAATTACAAAGTCCGCGTCCAGACCTGCGCATCCACATCCAAACGCAGAAGAGACACTGGACGCAAGAATTACAAAACCCGCGTCCAGACCTGCGCATCCACGTCCAAACGCAGAGGAGATACTGGACGCAGGAATTATCAAATCCGCGTCCAGACCTGCAAGATCCGCGTTTTGCAAACCAAGACTTGTGAGATTCAAGTACTTGGACTCAGGCGCCAGATCGTAAGAACCAGCACCTGATGTTGCAGAACGCAAGGATCAAAGTCCGCGTTTAAACCCTTCACAATTAGAAATATTCTAAGTGAAGGGTCCAAAAGGCAGGACCTAATAGCACCGGGTCATCAAACCCGCGCCTCCGTTATCAACCCAAAGACTGCGTCTGAGAATCAAACACGATTTAAATTCGTGTGTTAAGGGTTCTTTCAACCTCCTTTAACGGTGAAATTCACGCCTAAAAGGCAGTTACCTTGGAGACCTTGGAGAACAACATCCCGCGCAGAGGAGGAGCTGCCCCTCCGGGCCTCGGCGACGGTCGCCTTTGAAGAAGAAGCAGTCGGCTTGGTCTTGGGTGCCATTGCTAAACAGATGAACAGAAGGGGAAATTCTCTTTCTTAGTTTTATCAGCGAGTGCGTTCGGAGAAGAAGAGGAATCTCCCCAACTGTGGCCTTTTATAGGCACAAGGATTCGCGAAGATACGCAGCGTATGGCCCGATGAATTCTGCGGCGAATCTCTATTCGACGCGTGGAACGAAATCACTTTAACGCACAGAGAAGATCATGCGCCACGACTCTGCAGTGAATCGTCACTCGACACGTGGCACGGATCATTTAATGAGCCAGGAAATCCGCGCGCCAAAAGGTGAAATCCCGTCGGTTCCCCAGGCCAACTGGCAGCGCAATCATGACGTGGCACGGACTCGCACCCGACGGCCATGTCTCTTCGATGGATATGCCCCGTCAGCATCGGCATAAATGCGCCCAGACAATCGCGTCTATATTCAAAAGATGCGTCTCTCTACAAAGTCCGCGTCCGACCCAGCGGACCTAACATCGCGTCTGCCTCATAGAAGATCAGGCGCGTTTCCATTGCCAAAAGGTCGTGTCTCGCTAAGAAGTCGCGTCTTTAAAGCAGTCTCATCTCTGCTTTTCAAAAGGAACCCGCGTTCAGTCCCTGCTTCTGCGAATCAGTTCAACAGTACACTGGCACAAGCAGAAGACCAACCACTCCTGGCTTAAAGCACTCCCGTGACAGACTAAAAGCAATCGGGGAGGTTTAGACTGTGCATCTAGACACTCAACATGATCAACTCTGGTGGCTTCAAAGAGTTCAACAGTACACTCACGAAGACCAACTCCAGATAAGATCGAACCCGGAGCATCAACAGTCCAGCCATGAAGGTGAATTCAGCTAGATTCCAAAGTGTTTCGAAATCCGTCCCAGTTAACTGCGGAATATCAAAAACTTTGGAGGGGGTTCTGTAGGCTGTCCAAAAGTTACTGGAGGACAAGCCATTGAAAAGCAAAGTTTCAAGCTCTAGACGCGAGGGACTATCACCCGCGTCTCAACATCAAGGCGCGTTGGCTCGACACCCGCGTCTCAGCATCAAGGCGCGTTGGCTCGACACCCGCGTCTCAGCATCAAGGCGCGTTGGCTCGACACCCGCGTCTCAGCATCAAGGCACGTTGGCTCGACACCCGCGTCTCAGCATCAAGGCGCGTCGGCCTGACACCCGCGCCTCAGCATCAAGGCGCGTCGGTCTGACACCCGCGTCTCGGCATCAAGGCGCGTCGACCTGAAACCCGCGTCTCAGTTATAACCGCCTTGGTTAAAGGACCAATCACTGCCCACACGTAAGGGAGACCAGCTCCCATCGTGGCGTGTCTTTAGCAGGCACGTGGGTTGGTTACCGCCCATGTAGCGGGGAAGTTAGCTCTCATCGTGGAGTATTTTTAGGGGGCACGTTCACCCCCTAAGACCTCTATAAATAGCCCCGTCACTATGAAAAAGGGGTCGGACCCTTGGTGATCAGAAGAAATCGAAGGGCATCAATAGACAGGAAGAGGCCGAGAGATATCAACAGGCGCGACACATACAGAGGGAGAGAGAGAGCTCGACTCTTCAAGCTAACTTGCTGCGTACAAGTTGCTCTTCGCCTACCTTCTCTTTTAGAGTTTTGGTAGACGGGGCTGAGTTACTCCTTCTACCTGCCAAGGAGAAGATCCCTGGACGGTCCAGACGGTCATCTGGTCAACGGAGAACAAGATTCACTCTCCACCGCCACACGAAGAACCCAGCACTAAACAAAGGGAGGATTCAAGACTCAACATCCTCCCTCCCTTGTAACCGGAAGATTAGTCTGTTGTAATTTTTCATCTGATTCAAGAAAATTTTACACCTCCTCTTTTTCCGTCCAACAGTCGCAGACAAGCTGACGACCAGTTTTTACCCATCCCCGAGGGACAAATCAGCGACTTGGACTCTACTGATCCAGTGAAGCAGACAGTAAGCCAAGGTTGCCTTTGAAGGTACCTAAGCAGGCCTAAGATGCTGAGTTAGTTCAACACTTAGCATCGATAAGCTCAAGGGGGGATAGCCTCGACTGAGAGGCTAAGTTTGTCTAGATTCACCTTGAAGCTCTCCACAGAGAGCTAACTTATAGCTTCGCCTGAAGCTAATTCTAGCTTCGCTGGAAGCTTTCTTGATAGCTTCTCATAAAGCTCTTCATAGCTCCACAGAGAGCTAACTTACAGTTTCGCCTGAAGCTAATCTAACTTCGCCGGAAGCTTTCTTGATAACTTCTCATGAAGCTCTTCATAGCTCCACAGAGAGCTTACTTACAGCTTCACCTGAAACTAATTCTAGTTTTGCCGGAAGCTTTCTTGATAGCTTCTCAGGAAGCTCTTCATAGCTCCACAGAGAGCTAACCTACAGCTTCGTCTGAAGCTAACTTACAACTTCGCTTGAAGCTAATTCTAGCTTCGCCGGAAGCTAATTCTGCTTCGTCGGAAGCTTTCTTGATAGTTTTGCATGAAACTTTTCATAACTTCACAGAGAGCTAACTTATAGCTTCTCCTGAAGCTAATTATAGCTTCGCCGGAAGCTTTCTTGATAGCTCCACCTGAAGAGGTTAGCTCCGCATGAGGAAAGTAACCGCCCCACTAAGTTAGTGGGGGGAGTTAATGGGTAGTTACACCCATGATCCCTCATTAAGGGGAGAAAATCAAGAGAATCATAACTCCTTATTGAGCCTATAATAGCCCACTAGTAGGCTAGGCTCAGGGTCTTGAAAAGATTCAAGTCCAATAGGCTCACGGTCTTGAAGAAATTCAAATCCAAGAGGCTTTGAAAAGCATAAGCTTTTTGGTGGCTTCAAAGCTTAAGCCAACAAGAGATCTACTCTCGCTTTCAAGAATTCAGAGAATCACTTCTCTAATCCTACAAGGATAAATTCAGGGTGCTAATACCCTAAGATATTCCCCCTCTCAAGGAATCTTCGGAATCATGCGAGAAGGAATTCTCAAGCAGTAGCATTCGAAGATTGATCGCTCCCATCGTCAACGGGACAAAGTGGTCGCGCGCTGATCAGATTCCTACTGGCACATTTCCCTGAAAATCTCAGAGGAGATCTACCTGTAATTTTCTTTCTGCAAATAAATACTTGTAATTTCGCTCCTCGATTCTCTTTGTAAGTTTTCCAACGAATAGTTAATTTTCAATGGAAAACAATATGTCCAATAAATCTGAAGCAAATATTTCACATTCTTATCGGTGTTGAGCCCAAAAACCACTAGGCTGCTGCTTAAGTTTTAAACAAGAGTTAATTGGCGCACTAGAAGATTTAGCGTATTGGATACATTCATCTTAGAGGTAGAAATGCCAGTACCATCTTTTAGCTTCAAAAAAGTTCTTTCACCATCAGGAGAGCTAACAACACACATCAAAATAAACCCATTCTCTTCCAGAATAGATGAATAAGATTCATTTTCTGATGATGAAACCATTGAAATAAAAGAATTGTGAAAATAGAGGAAGAAGAGAGAACAAGGAGAGAGAAATGAGAGAGAGAAAAAAAAAAAGTAAGGATCAAAAGGGGATCAACAGATTACATATGCTAGAATCAACATTCCCTCCAATTTTCATATCACATCATTATATTTCCCTCCAAATTTACAGAACATCACATCAGAAAATCTCATAAAATACTAAGAATGCTGATTTAGATTCAGGTAGACAGAAATTAGAGAGGAGTGGACAAAATATAGCATCCACTGAAGCGAACAATTAGGCCACATGGCTAGCGCATATGCTCGTCATGCACGCAGACCTCTTCCTTGTCAACTCAAAGAAGCGAGTAAATCAAGAGCAATATAGGCATTACAAAAATATAATTCCATATGCATTGCTCTTTGGTAGGGACATGGAGTCGGAGTGGGTGAAAACTTGATCAAGGGGCTGTTTCCACAGCGTTTCAAATTGTGGGGAGTTTTTGACAAAACATTCTTATTTCAGGGACCTAAATATAATTTTTTCCAAAAAAAAAAAACCTAAATATAATTTTTTCCAAAAAAAAAAAAAAAACTCACACAAACGAGGTATCCGTAAAAAGAAAGGTGGTTATATCGTAAATAAGCGATATCATATGTGCACATAAAGAAAACAAATAAGAGGTGTCATGTTTGTTTTTTTCCTTTTTTTTTTTTCCTTTTTTGAATTTAAGGTGTCTCAACCAGTCGCACCGTAAAAATCGGAGAGAAAGTGTGAGACATTTCTTAAACTTGTTATTTCAGAATAGATGTCACTATTTGCCAAGTCTCTCAGCATATTCCTTCCCAAGAGAAACAGGGCTCTGGTTAACTCTAAATTATAGACACAAATGTCACATGTTCATTTTAGAAAGATAGTAAAATGGTAACAAGAGAAATTCAATGATTGACACCACAAGAGAATCCCTCTCATTTCAACTGGTCCAAACCCACAAAGGATATTAGTACAAAGTGCCATCAATGTGGTACTGATGAGACGAGGCATGAACAGAACTTTCTCTCATTTTCATGGCTTTTTCTTGTCACTGAAAGGGACTAGAGGAAAATTTGAGCATTGATCAATGTGTGAAGAATCAAACTTCAGGTCAGTTCAGCAAAGAAGTTCCTGTGCATGGCAATGTAGCATGGACCACCTCACGAGCCTGACTCGGGAAAAGCGAGAATAGTTGCCGAATGTCGAGAGCTCTGGCTTGAGGACTGCCCCACTTCACAATAGTGAGCTTCACTCTGTTCATTGAATCTCTAAATAGTTTTCATTCAATCATCAGACAGTTGGTCAGATTTGGAGGGAATCAATTGCTTTGCTGATTGTCTTCCAAAAGATGGCATGCTAAAAAAGGAGCTAAAAACACAAAATACAGACGAAAGAAACAAGAGAAATCAAGTCTTGAAGATGGCATGTTAAAAGGAAAATAACAGGAAGAAGGCAGGGCTCCAGAGGTAGAGAGCTACAGTTTCTTCTGGTATCTACTCACTGGAGAGGAGGGCAGCCATGGGTGGCACAAGTGTTGAGGATTCTTTGGACCTTTTTAAGATCTTGGACATGGCTTAAATTCTCAGTATTGGTGCACGTTCATAGTTTTAGTATCAATATCGTTAACATTAACCATATTGACAATATTAATCAGGATAAAAAGCCATATTTAGGATTGATATCATATCGAGAACACCTGATAAAATATTACCAATATATTATTGGAGATATGCTAAAAGTCTTAGCCTTTTTGTATTAGAACTCAGCATATGATTTTATTATTTAAATAATTATATTTTCATTCTATAAAGAATATGTATGGGTAAATGATTGTATTATATACATGTGTGTCTTGTGTTCTATATTGTAGATGATTTGGCGTGTAGAGTTCAGCTTACACACGGAAGATCGAATCATCAGATCCCTATAGAATAAGTTAAGTCCACAATCTTAAATAGAGTTGGAAACACTGTAGGTAGGATTGTAATGTAATCTTCTGGAATAGTCTATCTTAACTATAGCAGATCTGTTTGATGTCTTCGGTTACTGTATTAGTGCACTTTGTGTGCATTGGATAGGACCAAGTTGAGCTAATTGTTTATATACTGACTATATTAAAAAATTAACACCTCATGGTTAATATGAGTACTTAAACTGTTAATCCCGTAATGCTTAATGGACAAGTATATATTTTACTTATCACCTTGATTCATTATGAAGTGAGATCCTTTTATGAGTTAACAACATCAGTGAGTTGGGTGATAATATAATGTTTATGATAGACATTATTTATTGACAGAATCCACGTCCTGAAATAAGGAAGTGATGATGTCCTCTTGAGAAGTTTATAAGTTTAGTACATGTCAAACTTTGCAGGTGGATTTAATTATCCGACATGACAAATAAATTAAGTGGTAGGTATCAAGGACAAGATGTTGATTAAAAGAAATTGTCAGTAATTTAATTTAATCGACAGACATCAAAAATCTTAACTTGGAGAGATTTTAGACATATAGAAATATGAATCTCTAAAGTAATTTTGAGATAAGAACAGAAGTGCAATTACAATTTTTTAGTTGACGGATTTGTAATTTATGAAATTGAGCATTTTAATTGAGTTGAATTAGTTTTTTCTGATTTCTTTAGAAGTCTGGTCTTTATTTATTCCTAGTGGTTTTATCGTAACCTATATAAAGCCTCCTATAGATTTTGGCCGAGATAGACATTATACAACAGAAACAAAAAGAGAACAATCCTAGTTTCTAAAAAAGCTGAAAGGGGAGATCGAAAGTTCAGAGCCCTCCCTCCATCCAATCTGAAGCTTTAGGAATATGATAGAAAGTCACGAGGTGTTCGAGGCGGCACCCCAGTTCGCGATTGATGATTGTTAACGAGATCAATCCAGCGAGATCTCGAAGATATAATCTCGGTTTTCACTAAATCTTTAGTATAACTTATGCGTTAATTTTTGTTGTTCAAGTTGTATCAACTCAAGGTGATCTAAGAAATTTTCCACACTTTCATATATATCGAATTCGGTGGATACTTGAAATAATGGTTATGACTTTTTGTTTTGGAATTATTGAAGTTAACTTTGTGAGACTAGTGGTTTTTGATTATGCGGATTTTTCAACCTAGCGTTTTGGCCTTCTTGGAATTCTTCGTATTGACATTTGTAGCACATAAAATTGATTTGATATTAAAATGTTGTCATAAAAAATAAATTATTCACAAAATTTTACTATGATATCTATTATTTAGTAAATATGGGCTACGACAAACATCATGATGCTATAAAAGTTAAAATCTTTTTGTCAATGGGGAGATTGATTGAATTGAATCAACTTCTTGCTAGCGTGAGTCCAAGCATCATTGGTCTCCCTCTTTTGTTTTGTTTTAGAATGAGCAGTGATATTTAGACCCCGATATTGGATCTAGATGACAAGACACACTGTAACCTTGAATAAATAGGATAGAATAAAAGATTTCTTTTTCTTTTCATACACCTTCTACTAGCCAAGCAGAGCACATACAGTAGGTCTGATCAATATTATTCTTTTTTAAATGCATTGTAAGAAATTAACCACTCTTTTTGTTGGACTTTGATATAGTATTTGTTAGTATTTGAAGGTATTTACAATAGTGTATTAGCTTCTCCATGTATCCTTCAAATCGATCTCTCGTGTGTGTTTAGTTTGGGGTAGAAGTGAGGAAAAGTGAAAGTGGAAAAACTCATCTCTCACTTTCGGTCCCTGTTTGTCATCGGAAAAAAAAAAATAAGGAATTTTTTTTTTCTTTTCCCTTTTTTTTTACGCTTCTTTTTTACATCTCACATGCAGGGTGCCACAGTTAATTTTGTGGTCATGTAAATCTCACTTGTAAATAAGTTGTAACTCAAAATAGTTAATTTTTTGGTCATGTAAATCCCAATTGCAGTTTAATTACAATTCAAAAATAAACTTCATAATTAATATTTTTTTAATATTATTTTGCGGTCAACTTTGTGGTCAACTTTTTCATTTCAACTTTCACATTACTAACTAAATACCAAAAAACATAATATATTTTTCTACTTACACTTTCACATTATAACTAAACACTAAAGAATTTACTTGCACAAATCTTAATTTTTCATATTTTCTCTCTATTTTTCACTTACACATTTTCTTCCACTTACAGCAATTCAAATAGGCCAAGGAAGGCATGCATAAAGACCACCCTCTTCTTATTGTCCTCTTGGGAGTTTTAAGCTTTCAAGTCCTAGGGATTCTAGATATTGACTAACATTTAAAATTTCATGGGATATTCGTTTTATCCATACATTTTTACATGAAAAATCATTTACTCAAATGAGGTAAAAAAAAAAAGCCACTTCACCGTTGCGTCTATCTTCTTGCCTAATTAACAATTATTGTATTCTTTTTAATGGTTTTTTGCCCATGTTTCGTTCAAACCTCTGGTAGTTGTTCCATTAGCTAATGTAGACCCTATGCAACTGGTGCCACGTGCACAAATAATTTTAATAGGATTATAGATTCCCCGAAATCACCCCCGGTTCAGTTCATGTGTGTGAGCCACACACACACATACAATAAGAGGGTCAATCACGCATTGACACGTGGATTGATCCTCTTATAATATGTTATATGCGTGGGCCTCACACACAAATTATAAGAGATTATAAGAGTTTCAATCCACGTGTCAATGCGTGATTGGCCCTCTTATTGTATGTGTGTGTGGCTCACACACATGAACCGAACCCACCGCCCCCGCCTCCCCCCCACCACGCCCCAACCCAAAAAACAAAACTTGAGATGTTTAAAGGGCCCACAAGATATTTTTGTAATAACTTGAGTGAGTTCCTCCAATGGGCAAAAAAGATTGTCTTAATTACGAATATTTGAGAGGTTATGTCTAAAAACCAATTGATTAAGTTATTACACAGTCCGATTTGCTAATTTTAAAAAAGAAATAAAATAAAATGTAAAAGGTTTTTTTTTGTATATTAGTCCCTCAAATCTATCATATTTTGATATTAGTCTCTTAAATCTTGTGAATTGTTCGTTAGTTCCTTACATCTAATTAGTCCTTCTATTAGAATTTCCATCCAATAGTTAATCATGGTAGGGTTTGGACTTAACTAAAGGTAGTTATTTACTTAACTACCCCTCTCCGCTTTCATCCTCTTCTCTTCTTTTTCTCCTCCTTCTCTGTTCATTAGCAGCAACAGCCTCCACCGGCGACGGCAATGGTCACCACCTCCCAGTTTCCGAGAGGCCCCGACCTTCCACAACGGCCCATCCTGCATCTACGCCCCCACATTCCACATCGCAATGACTCTTGACGCCACCTACCTCCGCGGTTCCCTCGCCGACGTCTTCTCCGTCCGCCAGCAATCAGCATGCTCGGAGAACATCACCTTTCACTTCCTCGCCACCTCGCCCGCTGTCTCCGCCACACTCTCCACCTCCACCCCCTCCTCCTCAGCGTCCCGAGTACTACCACACCAACTTCACTTCCTACTTCACCACCTCCTTCTGGGCCCACTTGGATTACCCACGCGTCTTCACCGCCCGGGGCCACACCCCCTACTATTTCAACACCGACGTCACCTTCTTTCCTTCTCTTTTCTCCTCTTTCATCTCCTCTCCTTTCTTTTCTTCTTCTCCTCTCCTCTCTGTTCCTTTCTCTACAAGCAAACCATTACCACTGGCACCACTAGCAGTATGATCGTCAATGGTCAGATCTTGCCCACCACTCAAGGGTGCATCTAGAGCATGGTAGCGACAGTTTTGGGGTTTTTGAGGAGGCAAGCGCGATGGAGGAAGCGACGGCAAGGTCAGCGAGGGAGTGCTTTGGCAAGACAGGGTGGAGAAAGTAGGAAGGTGGGGGCGAGGTTTGTAAAATAGAAAGAGGCGAGATCTAGAAAGATGGGGATTGAAGAAGAAAGAGAGAAAGATCAGGAAGAGAGACGACAAAGAGAGAGGAGAGAACGTGAAGGCAGCGAAGGGATGCTCTCAATTGGGGATGTTGACAGTGAGATGGGCGGCGTTCCTATCAGTTGAGAAAGATGGGGAGAGGGATGAGATCGAGAGCAACGGGGGGAGCGAGCGAGCGAGAGAGAGAGAGAGAGAGAGAGAGAGAGAGAGAGAGAGAGAAAGGCGAGAGAAAGAGAGAAGTGAGAAGGTGAAGGTAGCGATGGGCCACTCTCAATCGGGGAGACTGATCGGAGGTAAATCGTGCACTGAAATGTGTGTTTAGAAATCAAGAGTTTAAGTGTGCTTCGGCTTCTTCGATACTACCGTGGTAGTAAAGTGGCTATACAGATCGACTCCACAAGGATGGGAGGTGATAGAAGCATTAACGATTATGTCACGTTAGTGTTAACGAGTTCTTTTAGATTTTGAAAGAATCAAAAGGAAAGAAAAGAAAACAGGAAGGAGAAGATAAAAACATGATAAAGTGATTTTGGAAATGGTTTTTAAAACAGAGGAAAAAGGAAAAAAAACTCATGGTTATTATCTACTAATTACTCCACTAACCATGCTAACATCTAGAGTGATAGTTGCCTCACAATGGATCCTTGGCCATCACTGGACTTGTCTCCAAGAGCTTTTCCAAGTATGGTCCATAAGTTTGTTCTCCACATCAAAACTAGATTAACAAGGTGCAAGTTACAATTAATCCATCAAAACCGGTTAGAGACAAGCATGAAATAAAGTAAACATTACAAATTAGCTTATTAAAAGTTAGGCGTTAGAACCTGAAATGCCCCGATCTCACAGTTTTGAGACGCTACAGTGACGTATATACACAGAGCGAAAATACCTTCACGTATATACGCTAAGCCTCAGTACAGAAAAATAAACACAATATATATAATAATATCTGATAAGTAAGTACAAGAATACCTGCAAAAGGGGTAGTGACCATAATAGATATAAAAACAAAGATAAATAAGGAAATAAAGATAGAATAATAAAGATATCTATGAATAGTATAGGTGACGAGTCTCCTATGTGTATCCCGTGAAATATCTGGTGCTACGATATCTCGATCTCCAATCTGGGCACACAAAATCAGGGTTGTCAGAAAGCGACTTAGTGAGTGATAAATGAAGAAAGCAGTAATAGTATATTATAATTGTAGTACAACTACAATAATATATAATATATGTTTAATTATCAGTGATACAATATAATTATACTAACAATCGGTAAATATATATAAAGGTTATATTTAGCACTATAACACTATCAAAGTCTAACATGTTATAACAGTGTTATCTCTACGATAGAGATATATATCATGTAATAATAAACACGTTTTTAATATATAATATGCGATAAGGTACAGAATTTAACTATACATTAACGAAATCAGTTTGTATTATTATTGTATATCAAGTCTTAATTAGTTCTTATTTATTTATACTAATAGAAATAGTAGCATGACGGTATAATGATTAATATGAGCATGTATTTATGAAGTACCCAGAACAATCATATTATAATATTGTGGTTATACAGCAACAATGTGTCTAAAGAAAATACATAGAATATGAAATACATAGAATTCAGAGCATACGTGTACATGAATAGTGTATCTTCACATGAAGTGTAAGATATACATGTAACATGGTGATGGATAAGATATCAGATAGGGTAACAAGCATAAATGAATAATATTATACATGTATCGAGCAAGTCATGTTATTTACACAATAATAACAATCAGTACCGTCTGGCATTTTAATCAATCTCTTCCAGTATCGCATACCACTGGCAGTTTATATCAGAGCCCGTACTCCAGCCGAACCCATCCGAAATGACATACAGGTATCATTACTTGATGAGAGAGTGACTAAATAATAAGTGTTCCTGATGTCATTGTTGTTTATATTGTTTTATTATATTAATTGGAAACCCAATGGTCAAGGAGCTCTAATCGGGTGGGTGAATCATGTGCATACCCTGTATCATGGCCGTAAATGGACTCCTGACTACTGAGACTAGGGCCCTCCGTTAAGAGGGGAATAAGAAACGAAAAACGGGAGCTTATGGAGCAATATACAATCGCTAGTCAGCACTACTAACCCCCGCAGTGGGATAAAAATGGATCCAATACATCCACCCGATAAGATCTAGTAACCATCAAGTCTCCCCATCCTCATATTATATTTATTATATTTAACTACACAGTGTGTCAGAAACAAGAACAATGTATGGTACATGTAATACAATACTAGGACATGAGCTTTATTGATATCATGAAATAAGATAACAGGAAATGGGAAATAATAGATGTGGGATTCTAAAGGTGATCCTCGTGGCTTAGATCAACGTGGCACTTAGTTTTACACATCATATATCAACAACACTCATGTCCAGTAACAGAAGTATCATATAGATATCAGTAACAAGAAACGATCATATAGCAGAAATACAGCAATATCCAGGTAACGGGAACAATGATCCATGCAACAAGAATACAGAAACAATTAACACATGTACACAGGTGAATCTATGTAACAGTGTTATAAAAACATGAAATATCTGTGTACAAAGTATTCATGTAACGGTGATACCAATATATGTAATAACGGTATCCAGTGGAATAGCGTATATGTGTATCAGTGGTACATGCACATGAAATAATATGTGCAGTGTAACAATGATACAAGCACATAAAATAATAGTGTCAAGTGAAATAAGTGTGTATAATACAATGTCCAGTGTACTGGAGTGTCCGGTGTACTAGATGATGCATAAAATTGTAATCTCAATGTCTGTGTAGGTGATATAAGTATATAGAATAACAGTGGTCCAGTGTAATAAAATCAGTGTAACGGTGACAGTGTCAAAGCGACATATGTAACAAGAACATGTGCCAATAAATATATATTTATATATTAGTATTTGTTATAATAATTTTACTATTATTAACATGATTGATATCACAAAGTAATTAAACACAATTATCTAGGTTACTATATTTAAATTATCAATTTATTTATAAATCTAGATTTTCTTTATCGACATCTTTTAATTACTTAACATAAATATATTATATAATTCACATGTATTTATATTAAATCAGGAAACAAAATAAATTGTTATTTTATTGAACATGTTTAAAGAACAATCATGCATATTCTAATTACAGTAATTTATAAATAATTTCAATTTAATAAATAACATTTACGGTGATTTACCAATAATCCTGTTTTATTAACTAAAGCAATCAATTAGATATATTTAGCAAGATAAAATATAATTTATAAAAAAAAACATTCACTTAGCTATCAAGAGAAGGTTACTCTCTTTTCTACAATCGCAACGGCTCAAGAATCATCTAGATCGGATATCAGATGCTCAAGATATCGCCTAAACACTAAAAACTATATGTATTGGACAATTATGTAATAAAAAGGGTCTAAAAGCAATCATTATAAATAGCCAAGGGTTTTCTGTAATTTTACCTTTATTAAGTTGGATGCGGGTTTGGGTTCCTAATGGGTCAGATTTGTTGACCCAGAGACCTTCCACTCTAGTTTTGATGATGATTAACTCATGTAGTTATGTTTACTAATAATCTTGTGATGTTTAAATTCAGTTTCTTAGTCAAGATATTAGTAGGTGATTAGCTTCAACAAAGGTATTTTGGAGCTTCTCACATGATGATTCAAGAGCCCGAGCGTCAAAATCATATCTAGCACTCGTTGGAGTCAAGCTCGGTGGATCACGGCTTGGATCGAGTCGACTTGAAGACGGAGTTCGTCAAGAAGACTTCAGTACATAGTTTAGTTTTATATTTTAGATCCATTTGTAAAGACTAGATAGTGTGATATGCTCAAGTTTACAACACACACACTTGTTTCTAATTTTTTTCATGTTTATTGGTTTTCGGTTTTTGGTTTAACCGATCTTGGTTTTCATGAATAGATAGATTCAAAACAAGTTTACATGGTTTAATGTATATTAGATGTGTTCTATATACATGTATGCTTCATATCTTAGATAAACTTATTTTGATATGCCTATTCATGTGTTTAGGTTTTGTATTTTAACAAAACTTGTTTTTGGAATTATTGTCAAAAATATTGATATATATATCTTTCATGTATATTGGATTATATCCATATACAACATGCTTCAATGTTGCTTGATATCATGTTTTTGTATTTGAATGAGTTTTGGAAAAATCGGATTTCCATTTGAAAAATCCAAGTTTTAGAAAATACAGTTTTTGGTTTTCGGCAAATTTTCTAAGTCACAAAAATGGTTCAAATTGTTTGAATTATGTGTTGAAATTTTTAACACATGTTTGTATATCAAAGATAATGATAGAAACTATTTTTGTGAAATTTTAGAAGTTTTATGGGATTTTATTTTAATATTAAAAACCCAGTTTTCCAGTCCTAAAATGCTACGCGCCAGGCTCTGGCGGTCGACCGGAGCGGTCGATCGGACCCAGAGTCAGTCGACCGGACCGGTCGACCGACGTGCACAAAACGTTCACGCTGGCCAGCCACTTGGGCCGGTCGACCGAGCGGTCGACCGACTGCAAGTACCCCACTTTCGGGTGGGGGCGGTCGACCGGACGGTCGACCATGAGGCTTGGACGGTCGACCGAGCGGTCGACCGGCCAGAGAGCAATTGCTCTCTGGATTGGCACGATCGATGAGGCGGTCGACTGGAAGGCTCCAACGGTCCGGGCCGGTCGACCGTCAGCCGCCAAGGCTGAAAAACAGCCCCAACGACTAGTTTTTCTTGGGGCTTATAAATACCCCATTTGTAGGGGTTTTGAAAAAGGTTTTTAAGAACAAAAATTTCCTACTTCTCTAGTGTTTTTACACAAGTTTTTAAAAGAGTTTTTGTGTTTAAAGATCATTCTTTATTTGTTTTTAAGAGTTGGAAAAATCAAAGAAAAATTTAGATTTGGGATATTTACTTTGTTGTTCATTTCTATCAAATACAAGTTGTTTTCCCAATTATTTTTCTTTGTGTTTTTGTTTCTAAATTCTTTGTTTTTCACACTTGAGCTTATCATTCTATCCTATCTATTTAGGATATTTATTTGTGGAAGAAGTTGTTTGTGGTTAAGATAGACCACCAAGTTGTAACCCTCTTTATTTGTGATATCCCTCTTGTGTAGAGGTTGATTTGGAGTGGTTGTTAGCTCCCTCTAGTGAGAGGTTGAGGTTGTGGTTTGCTCCCTCTAGTGAGAGGTGGAGTTGTGTTGGATTTGTATCCCTCTTAGTGAAGAGGTGGATAGTGGTTGTTTGGCTAGGTGCCTACCCCTTTTGCGTGAGGTGGTGTTTGTGTTGCCTCTAGTGAGAGGTTGTATTGGTTGAGAGAGGAGTTGTGTACTCCTGGTTGTATTGCCCCAAATCCTCAGTGGAGGTTCCCTGTGTGGGAGTCCTGTGTGGACAAGATAATGGATTGGAAATCCTTCTGGGTGAAGGCGGGGACGTAGAGTAGTGGCTCGAACCTCGAAACAAATTACTTGTGTTTGCGTTTGATCCATTGTCTCCCTAACTCTCTCTCTTTACTTTGTGCCTTGCATCATTTCATATTGATCATTCATATCGCTTGGCTTGTTCGTGTGTGCCTCACTTGTGCTTAACCACGAGAGCTTCATATAGCGTCTCAACTCTTATTCAGAGGAATCAAGAGGAGTTAGTCCAGAGCCCTTCACCAGGAATTCGGCTACACTTGTTGGTTGCATTAAGTGTAGTTGCAATTAGTTTTTAATTTATGCATTTAGTTCATTAGATTAGCGGTACACCTATTCACCCCCCCCCCTCTAGGTGTACTTTCAGGATTTAGATTCAATAACCCGACCCAATGATTTAAGTTATGGGTTATGAGTTATAAGATTTGGGTTTAACTTAATGGGTGTGGATTAATGAGTGTTGGTTATAAGGTTTAGGTTATTAGGTTTTATCCAATTTGAATGAGTGAGAGAGATGAGAACAGAGAAGGAAAAAGAAAAAGAAGAAAGAAAGAAAGAAAGAAGAGAAGGGAAGGAAGAGGGAGAGGGGGCAAGGCCGGCCACAGAGGCGGTGCAACTAGAGGCGGCGCGGCCAGACGGCGGCGCGGCGACTGGCCATCCTGGTGGAGGTAGCCAACGGCCATGAAAAGGAGAGAAAGAGGAGGAAAGCAAAGAGAAAGAGGAGGAAATGGGGAGTGATGTTTTGGAGATAGAGATGAAGGTGATCTTGGTGGTGGTGAAGATGGAATTAGAGAAGAAGATGGTGTTGATGGATTAGATGGTGGTAGTGGCAGTGATTATGGTGGAGAAAGTGGTGGAATTGAGGAGGTGGTGAAGAATTTGGTGGTAGAGGAGATGATGGGTTATGGTGGTGAGACGTGGTGATGAAGTTTGAAAATGAGGGTGGAAATTGGAGTGGGGGATGGATTTTAGGTAGAGATATCGAAGGAGGGAGGTTGGCGTCGTGGTAGGGCTTACTAAAGTTGCAGACTAACAGTGGTGGTGATGGCCTGTTGCTGTTGGTGGTGGATTGGAGAAGAGGGGGGAGAGATCATGTAGAGAAAGGTAGAGTGAAATGGAGAGAGAGAGAGAGAGAGTTAGAAAGTTGAAGTAAGATAGAGAAAGAAAGAGATTTTAAAGGGGAGAGAGAAATCAGTGAAGGGAATGGCAGTGGAACTATTGGCTGTCTTGGGGGAGAAGGAAGGAAGATGATTGGAGGAGAAGAAGAAAAGAAAAGAAAGAAAAGTAATTTTAATATTATTTAATTCGGTAAAATTTGATTGATTCAGAACGATTCCCCAAAAATTTTATAAAATAGCAAATATTACGCTGAAGAGTAATGGGAAATCAAATTTAATAAATTCAGTCTGATTTGCAAGTTAAAAATCCTGAAATGTATCAGCGATGCTGCTCGACACCAGCTCGGCTGGATTTTGACTAATTTAGAAAAATTCTCAAAAATAAATTAAAGTAGAAAATATGATTTTAAAGAATAATATGGAAGCAGATTTTAGAAACTCAACTCTATTTTTAAATTAAAAATCATAGGGCCGATTATCGGTATCAGTCGACACCGAATTCGGAGATTTTCCAAAATAATTCAGAAAAATTCAAGAAAATTTTGAAAAATCTGAAATATTGAAAAATAATTTTTGAAACTAATATCAAGTAAATTTGACTATCAAGAAGGTCAAATCAACTTTTTACGCCGTATCGAGTACTGTACTGCGACACGTATATCTAGGGTCGGGGGTTACAGAATCCATCATGATGAGCAATCAATGGCTCTTGTGAAAGCAAAGTCTTGTAGAAGCTATTAGATTTATGTGAATTATCAATCAAGAAGTTAGATGATTAGTGGTTAGTAATTAGTCACCATGAGAGAACACTAGCTAAACATCTAAGAAGAAATAAAGAAGAAACAATAGAAAGAAAGGAGGAGACTTTTATAGATTTGTCAACTATCTATTACAATATCTCTCTTTATCTCCTGAATCAATCTATGATCTAATCTTAGATCTAAAAGAGAAAGAAAAATACAAGAAAAGAAGAGAAAAAGAAGAGAAAATCCTAAGCTAATCCCATGGAGAAGAAACCTAATCCTTCTCGCCTCTTCGCGCATTCTGGCTCATACATATATTTATAGGCACCGGAGGTTAGGTCACACTTAGGCGATGCCATGTGTCGAAGATCAGGGCCAATGGCCCTAATATTTTGGCTGATACTGCGTATTTCTTTGAGAGACTTTTGTATATACTTCGTTTTACTTAATTTGGATCTGTATTTCTCCAGATACAGTTTTAATTCGGATCCAATGTGTCTTCGAGAAGCTCTTTGCATTAGCCTCCAAGAAATGTGGATTAATTACCTGAAATTGGTTTAATTAGGCTTTTATTTCTGACTTTGCCCCTCTACATTTGTAATCTGCGCAAGAGATCAAAACACTGGTTATAAGCAGTATTTTATTCATAAATTTGTTGGCCCAGAGGCCCATCACTCTAGTTTTGATGATGATTAACTCATGTAGTTATAGTTTACTATAGTTATAGTTTACTAATAATCTTGTGATATTTAGTTTCAGATATTTGATCAAGATTTTAGTAGGTGTTTAGCTTTAACAAAAGAGTTTTGAAGCTTTCACATGTAGATTCAAGAGCTCGAGCATCAAGATCGCATCTAGTACTCGGTTTGAGTCAAGCTCGTTGGATCACGTTTGGATCGAGTCTAATTGGAGAAGGAGTTCTACAAGAAGACCTCGGTTTGTATTTAGTTTATGTTTAGATCTTATGTAAAGATTAGATAGTGTTGATATGCTCAAGTTCGCATACACACACAAGTTTTAAAGTTATTGGTTTTGGTTTTCAGTTTAACCGGTTTTTGATTTCATGTCAAAAACAAAGATATATATATCCTTTATGCATATTGGATTTTATCTATATGCAACATGCTTTAAAGTTATTTCAATATCATGTTTTTATATTTACATGAGTTTTGGAGAAAACGGTTTTCCATTTTAAAGTTTGGTTTTTAGAAAATGCGGTTTTCGTTTAAAGGGCAAATTTCAATATCACAAAAATGGTTCAAATAGTTTGTAATATGAGTTGAATTTTAGTCACACATATTTGTATTTCAAAGATCTTAAAAGAACTTATTTTTGTGAAATTTATGTGATTTTATGGGATTTAATTGAAGGTAAAAAGACAAGTTTTAATCCCTATTATTGTTTGACCTGGCCTTCTGCCAGTCGACCGGTCTGGTCGACCGACATGCACAAATGTGCACAACAGTGTAGGCTGGTGGGCCGGTCGACCGGGTCGATCGACCACCAGAGAGCTCTACTCTCTGGATCTGGCCCCGGTCGACTGGCAGAGAGCGTCTGCTCTCTGTATCCAGACCTCGGTCGACCGGAGGCACAATGGTCATAAAAATGATCGTTGACCGGTCAACCGGGCGGTCGAACGGAAGGGCATTTCTATCCTTTCCTGGCTGCCAACGGGCAGATTTTTGGAGGGTTATAAATAGCCCCCTCCATGGCTGATTTCATCAAGAATTTAAAGAGTTAATTTTTCCATCTTTAAAAGTGTTTTAGCAAGAAGTTTTCAAAGAGTTTTTGGCTTAAAGATTTTATCTTTATTTGTTTTAAAGGGTTGAAAAATTCAAAGAAAAGGAGAGTCTTTGCGAATTGGTTTTGATCTTCATTTATATTTCAATTTAGAGTTTTTCTCAAGAGTTTTTCTTTATGATTTGTTTTTCAAACTCTTTATTTTCTCACACTTGAGCTATCTATCTATCCTATCTATTAGGATCTTGTTTGGTGAGAAATTTTTTGGTGGTTTAGTGAGACCACCAAGAGTTGTAAACCATCTTTTATTTGAGTTCCCTCTTGTGTAGAGGTGAGTGTGAAGGTTGTGTTGGTATCCCTCTAAGTGTAAAGGTGATTGTGGTTGGAGTATTGGCTTTGAGCCTTGTCCCTCTAGTGAGAGGTAATTGTCATTTGGCTAAGTGCCCATCCCTCTAAGTGTAGAGGTGATTGTTGTTGTGCCTTGCCTCTTGTGTAGATGTTGTGTTTGTTGAGGAGAGGAGTTGTGTACTCTTAGTTGTATTTATCTAAATCCTCAGTGGTGATTCCCTGTGTGGGAAGTCCTGTGTAGACGATATAGTGAAAATCCTTCTGTGTAAAGGCAGGGACGTAGAGCAGTAGCTCGAACCTCGAAACATATATTGTTGTTTGCGATTGATCCATTATCTCTAACTCTCTCTCTCTCTCTTATATTGTGCCTTGCATTATTTCATATTGTTCATATCGAACTTATATGCTTGGTATTGTTTGTGCGCCTCACTTGTGTTGAACCAAGAGAGCTTTACATAGCACCTCAACCCTTATTTAGAGGAATTTAGAGGAGATAATCCAGAACCCTTCACCGAAAATTTGGCTACACTCTTTGGTTACACTAAGTGTGTTGCAATTTGTTTTTAATTCCGTATCATATGTCACTAGATTAGCTATACACCTATTCACCCCCCTCTAAGTTTACTTTCAATTGGTATCAGAGCCTACGCTCCTAATATTAGGTTTAACCACCTAGGAGTGAGATCTTGGCTAGCTAATCTAGATTTGCATTTGCACACTTATTGGTTTACACACACTCGTGGACTTCATGACCCCTCCTATGTTTGATGTTTCTAACATAAATGTATAGAAGATTAAGATGAGTATGTATCTAAAAACCCTAGGAATGCATGTTTACCTTAACACTACCAAGAAATCTTATCTTGATAATGACAAGCATATAGAGGCCAATGCACGAGCCCTAGAGGCACTTGGAAACACACTAAGCAAAGAATATTTTTTATGATTTCTCAAAGTTATTCCGCTTTTACAGTGTGGAATACTGTGACCACTCCAAAGCTTCAAACGTCAAACTATGTGGAGGAGGAATCTAGTGGAGATGAGTCCGACCAACATTGCTACATAGTCCAAGGAAATGACTCCCTTGAGGTAAACTCGGATACCCATCTAGATGATTGTGTTAGTTCTGCTAGTGATGATTATGTTGATGTTGATGCTCTTAATGAAGAACTATCTATTGTTTGTGAAAACCTATTAGAAAAATATCAACTTTTGAAAAGGAAAAATCTTAAAATAAAAGAAGAAAATAAGGATTTATTTTCAAAACTTAACATGACTTTATAAGAGAGGGATGAGATTTCTAATGAAAGGGACTCGTTGAAATCCTAACTTGATATTGTCTTAAATGAAAACAAAATCTTAAAAAGTAAAAAAATAATTGTGATGAAGTTTTGAAGAAAAGTGAGGTTCTATCTTCAAAATTGATTTTGTTGTAAAAGAAAACCAATCTTTAAAAAATAAAATTGCTTCTATTTCAAACGAATTGGATTTGATTTCTAATGAAAATAAAAATGATATTGATTCACATGTTTGTAAGATCACCTAGAGGGGGGGTGAATAGGTGATGGCTAATCTACAGGTCACTTATGAACAAATAATGCGGAATTAAAACTAAGATGACCAAATTAAATTTCTTTTAATAAACACTTATGTATAACTCAAGAGTGTTGCCGAATTCCCCTTGCGAGGCTCTGGACAAGCTCCTCTAGATTCCCCTTGAATGGGTTGAGGTGCCGCGTTGGCTCTCTTGGTTGAATACTAGTGTTATCAAGCAATCCCACGCAAGTATATCACAATTAAGCACAAGGGAATATATCATGCATATAAGATGAACACAATAAATAACATGCAAGATATAACAAGAGACAAAGAGAGAGAGAGTGAATGGCAATCGCAAACACAAGGGTATGTTTCGAGGTTCGAGCACACTTGCTCTACATCCCCGCCTTCGACACACGAAGGATTTCCACTATGCAAGATCCCACCGGATCTCTCCTCGGTGCCGCAACACCTACAAGCCCTCGGACTCCCAAGTCCCGTACACACGCAAGTCCACCGACTCGCCGAGGCCGTACCTCTACCAAAGAGTTCACAACCGAACTCCACACCACAACGAGCACACTTGCCCGTCTCCTCAAAGTACAATGGAAATCTCTTTGGTGATCTAACACTTGATCACCAATTACAAAAGCTCACTACAACACTTTCCTATAGGATAGATATGTCTATGGATGCTCAAGTGAAGTGTGAGAAATCAAGGAAAGAAAGCTTTGATGGAAAACTCAAGAAATCACTTTAACACTCTCTTGATAAAAACTCCCTTTTGATTGGAAATATTTGCTCTCAAATTTGTGGAGAAAACTTCTGAAATGAGTGGGAAAAACTGCTCAAGAAGTCTCAAAAATCTTGACCTCAAAACAATTGACAAAACCCCCTTTTATAGGCTGCCAGAAAATAGAGCCGTTGGGGCTGTGTCAGTGCTGTCGGTCGACCGCCGGTCGACCGGCCAACGGTCATTTTTCTGACCGTTGCAGCCACCGGTCGACCGGCTCGGTCGACCGATAACCTGGAATGAACTGTCGGTCGACCTATCGGTCGACTGGACATTTCCAGAGAGCAAACTCTCTTGGTCGGTCGACCGACCCGGTCGACCGGCCACTGTGCTGACAACGTGCACAGGGCTGTGCACATCGGTCGACCGGTCCGGTCGACCGACATGGCCTGTCAGCCAGTCTCCAGGTCTGAAAACAGGATTTAAAAATCTTTTATAAAATCCTAAAAATACATAGAAATTCTACAAAAATAGTTTTACCAATATACTTGAAAGAACAAACATGCTTGCACAAAATCAAGACATGTTATATATGTTTTGGTCTATTTTTGTAACTTGGAAATATTAGCTCAATAACTAAAATGTATTTTTCCAAAACATGTTTTTCCAAACTTGTTTTTCTAAATCTTCATCAAATACAAAAACAAGATATTTGAGTTCATTTTAAAGCATAGTGTGTATGGATATGATCCACTACACAATCATAATAAAATATCTATGTTTTGATCATAAAGCTCTAAACTTGGTTATGGTTTGAAAAGATATATATATGATAGAAATACCAAAACCCAAAGTTTTTATATTTTGTCTCAAAGAAAATCTTTTACTAAATAAAAATTCTTTTCTAAAAAGAAATCTTTTATGAAATCAATTAAATCAAGAGTTCTATCAAGAGTGTGTGTGTGTGATATAACTTGAGCAATCCACCAACTATCTATCCTTTACATTTATACTAAAACAAAAATACAAATTCTATACCTAGACCCAAGTCTTCAACTTCTTGAAGTCTTCCCTTGAAGGCTTCTCATCTTCTTGACTTGGTCCAAGCTTGATCCAAAAACTCCTTGGATCACCACATGCAAGCTCCAAATCTTGTTCATTTATCCTTTGTTCAGCTATGCACCTACTAAGATCTTGATCATGAATCTGTCACTAATTAAACACAAGATCATTAGTAACTATAACTACATGAGTTGATCATCATCAAAACTAGGGTGAAGGGCCTTTGGGCCAACAATGTTTGTCACACAACTATAAATTCATCTTCTATTAACAAATATGTTGCTTGCTCCACCTCTTCTTCTATTATTGAAAATTATATAAATATGTTAAAGAAGAGTGTTGATTGTTTGGGCTCCACTTTGAGCCAATGTGCCATGAACCACACACGGTTAGAATCCATGTTTCGCAAGAGACATGCTCCTCCTTTGCATGCACATAAACCAAGGCATACACATGCTTCTCATGTTCACACACATGACACTAGGTATGCTCTTGCGTACACTTGTACACATTGTGAACGTAAGGGCCACCTTGCAAAATTTTGTTATGATAGAGTACATAATGTAAATTTTACAAATAAATTTGTTTGGGTTAGGAAAGGTGCTAACCCCATGGACCTAATAAAGTATGAGTACCAAAAGTCACTTCTATTTTATTTGATGTAGGTGTGGACTCTCGCTTGACGTGAGCGCACTGGTGCCTTGAGGTGAATGCATTCCGAGCTATATGGTGACACTTTTAGATGCATCACTTTCAAAGAAAGTTTGGTGGAAGGACCACCATGGTTTGGAGATCTAGAGATTAGCCCTAATGGTTTTGGTAACTATCTCTAAATCCCATTTAGTGCACATGTTTTCATATTATTGATTTTTAGCATGTTTTGATTTTTCATGATTATTATGTTAAATGCCATGATAATTAGACTTGTGATAGTTCTCACTTTAGTTTAGTTATTGTGTATACATAGCTCTAAAACATGTGCATTTAGCCTAATGATCATATTGGTTTATGTTTATAATTTTTTTGCACTTCATGTTTTGATTACATGTTTAGATATAGTTTTTCATTAAAAGTTGTGTATATACTTGTACAACTAATGAGCCACATTTGATTCTTATATATTTGTGCCTAATTGCTCATTTGTACCCATTAGATGTACTAGTATAGCCTAGTTTTGATGATTCTTTCATTTCAACTTGTATTTCCAATTTTGTACTTGTTTTCATTTTAATATGTCTAATTTCATGTATATGTAAATTTTAGTTAAAACTTTAGATATACATGTATACCCTTGAGTCGTTTACTTTTTATGCAAAATTCTTTGTGAACTCATTTGAGTTTAGGGATATGTATGTATACCTTTAGTTTTTGACAAAACATATATATGCCTTGAAGTTGGAATTATTATGATGAAAATTAAATTTTCTATGATTTTCATATTCTTTTAATTTCATATCGAGCTTCATCGCCTATTTTCATGATTTTGTTGATTACATGATTATTGCACTTACATTATTCTTGTTTACTCATGATTTTTGTTTTCATGAGCTTTATATGTGCTTTATATACTTTGAGTGTCAATTGTTGAGTGATTTTCATGTTTTCATAGATATATACTTGTTTTATTCCTTACTTGAAGAATTTCGTACTAGTTTTTAAGATTATCATAAAACTAGTTGCGTATTTCTTCATTTTGGAAGAGTTTTCAATTATACTAAAATTATTTTCAAATTCATATTTTTGAAAACCCCTTCCTTCCAAGGGCAGCTGGATGGGTGACCATACCTTGTATGCTCAAATTGAAAATCTATTTAAACTTGTGCATAAAAGGGAGGTAATTATGAGTTATACACTTCATTCTCATTGTATTTTCAACTGGTACCACAATTGATATTTTTGTATACTCATATTTGTATTTTCTATATATGTATGCTTCAAACTTCAAATAGTATCAATTTCAACTGGTATTTACATTATCATACATATATATGTGATTTGATTGTGCTTGCTATATCTTTATATCTTAAAGCACAAATTATGTTTATACTAAGCTTGATTTACTCCTTAATGTCAATTATTTTTTAATTGGTATCTTATACAAGCTTATGCATTATTTTTATTAGTATTTCATAAAGGGGGAGAAAATTCATGTTTTTGTTGGCCCAGAGGCCTTCCACTCTAGTCTTGATGATGATTAACTCATATGTTATGTTTACTAATAATCTTGTGATGTTTAATTTCAGATCATTAACCATATTAGTTAGTGATTGCTTCAACAAAGGAGTTTTGAAGCCTTTCACATGGTGATTCCAGAGCCCGAGCAACAAGATCATACATAGCACTCGTTGGAGTCTAGCACGGTGGATCACGGAGTTTTGGATCGAGTCGACTTGAAGACGGAGTTCGTCAAGAAGACTTCGGTATCCTAGTTTAGTTTGTGTTTTAGATCCATGTGTAAAGATTAGATAGTGTGATATGCTCAAGTTCACAATACACACACGTTTTATGTTTTGGATTCGGTATTTCGGTTTTTGGTTTAACCGATATTTGTTTTCATGAAAAGTTAGATCAAAACAAGTTTAAATGGTTTTATGTATAGTAGATTCATTCTATATACATGCATGCTTAACTTCCTAGACAAACTTAGTTTGACATATCTACTCATGTGTTTTGGTGTTTTGATATTTTTAACAAAACATATTTTTGGAATTAAAGTCAAAAACAATGATATATATATGTTTCTTGTATATTGGATTTCTATTCATATGCAACATGCTTCAAAGTGTTTAAATATCATGTTTTTGTATTTGAATGAGTTTTGGAAAAATTGGATTTCATTTGAAAAATTCAAGTTTCGAAAAATACAGTTTTTGGTTTTCGGTAATTTTTCTATAACACAAAAATGGTTCAAAATGTTTGAAATTTGTGTTGAAATTTTTTACACAAGTTTATATATCAATGTATTATGATAAAACTATTTTTTTGGATTTTTAGAAGTTTTATGGGATTTATTAGAATATTTTTAAACCAGTTTTTCTGACCCAGATTGCCTTCTGCCAGGCTCTGGCGGTCGACCGGGCCGGTCGACCGGACCCAGGGCCGGTCGACCGACCGACCGGTCGACCGACGTGCACAAACTTGTGCACGTTGCCGTAAGCAAGGCACGGTCGACCGGGCGGTTGACCGGCCAGAGAGCATTTGCTCTCTGGATTTGGGCGGTCGACCAGGCGGTCGACCGGCCAGAGAGCATTTGCTCTCTGGATTTGGGCGGTCAACCGAAGGCTTCCAACGGTCAAAATATGACCGTTGGTGGTCGACCGGGCGGTCGACCGCCAGCCGCCAGAGCTGCCAGATCAGCTCAACGGCTAGTTTTTATTGGAGGCCTATATAAACCCCATTTCTTTGGGATTTTGGTAAGATTTTCAGAGCAAAAATTTTCTCCTATTCCTAAGTGTTTTTACAAGGTTTTCAAAAGTGTTTTAGAGCCAAAAGATCCATCTTATTTGTTTTAAAGTGTTTTGTTTATTTCAAAGAAAATAGGTTTTTGGGAATTAGTTTCTTGATCTAAAAATCTATATCTATTTGGTATTTTCCTAAGAGATTTTCTTTGATCAAAACACTTAGTTTTTCCACTTGATCTATATCATTCTATCCTATTCTATAGGATCTTTTGTTTTGTGAAAAAAGAATTTGTTTGTGGTTGTTAGACCCCAAGTTGTATACCCTTTGCTTTGTGATATCCCTCTTTGGTAGAGGTTGATTTGGGTTGTGGTTGACTCCCTCTTTGGTAGAGGTTGAGGTTGTGGTTTACTCCCTCTTGTGAGGTGGAGTTGGAGTTTGGTTTTGTATCCCTCTTCGGTAGAGGTTGATTGTGATTGTGTTGCCTCGGTGGAGGTTGTATTGGTTGGTTTGGTGGAGTTCGGTACTCCGGTCTTCGGTAGACCATTTGTATTGCCTCGGCGGAGGTTGTATTGGTTGAGAGAGGAGTTCGGTACTCCTAGTGGATTGGAAATCCTTCTCGGTGAAGGCGGGGACGTAGAGCTCGGTGCTCAAACCTCAAAACACATCTTCTTGTTTGCGTTTGATCAATTGACTATAAACTCTCTCTCTTTAGTTGTGTAATGCATTATTCATATTGTCATATCTTATATGCATGTGTTGTACCTTGCATTGATTCATTATTGCCTATCCCTATATGCTTGGATTGTTTGTGTGTGCCTCACTTGTGCCTAACCACGAGAGCTTCATATAGCGCCTCAACTCTTATTCAGAGGAATCAAGAGGAGTTATTCCAGAGCCTTTCACGGGAAATTCGGCTACACTCGTTGGTAGCACTAAGTGTTGTAGCAATTAGTTTTTAATTTTTGCATTAGTTCATTAGATTAGCGATACACCTATTCACCCCCCTCTATGTGTACTTTCAATTGGTATCAGAGCCTACGCTCCTGATATTTGGTTTTACCACCTAGGAGTGTGGTCTTGGTTTGCTAATCTATCATTTGCATTTGCACGTATATTTGTTTGCACACACCCATGAATTGCTTGTCACCTCCCATGTTTGATGTTTCCAATATTGACACGTGAAAATTTAGGATGTTCATGTATTTGAAAGCTCTAAGCTTGCATGTTTTCCTTGCCGCTACCAAGAAATGCTATCTTGGTAACCGCAATCATATAGGGGCCAATACACTTGCCCTTGAGGCTATTAGAAGCACGCTAAACAAAGATTATCTCATACTTGTTTCTAATTTTGATTGGGCCTTTGCAGTGTGGAACAAGTTGACCACTTCCAAACTTCAATTGCCAATTCAACCGGAGGAGGAATCTAGCGGAGAATCCGAGTCATAATACTTCATGGTCCAAGGGAATGACTCCCTTAGGGTATATTCAGAATCTCAACTAGATTGTGATGATGCTAGTTCTTCTAGTAATGAGCATGTTGATCCTAACACTTTAAATGAAGAACTTTCTATTGTTTGTGAAAAATTGATAGAAAAGTATAATCTTTTGAAAAAGAAGACTTTTGCATTAAATAAAGAAAATGAAAATTTGTCTTCTAAACTCGGTTTGATTTTGCAAGAGAAAGAGGAGATTTCTAATGAAAGGGATTCATTGAAATCTAAGCTTGAACTTGCCCTAAAGAAAATGAATTTTTGAAAAATAAAAATGATTATGAAATAATTTTGAAGAAAAATGAAAAATTATCTTCAAAAGTTGATTTTGTAGTAAAAGAGAATGATTCTTTGAAAAACAAAATAATTTCTATTTCAAATGATTTAGATGTTTGTTTAAAGAAAAATGAATCTTTGCAAAATAATATAGATTCACATGTTTTCCATGCTAGGGTAGTTTCACCTATTTCACCCATTGCATGCTCCACTTCTTCTTTAATTGAAAATGATATATCTATACTAAAGAAGAATATTGATTGTTTGGGCTCCACTTTGAGCCATTGTGTTTTGAGTCATACACGTTTGGAATCTTTGTTTCGAAAGAAACAAGTTCCATCTATGCATGCACACCCTCCACGGCATACACATGCTACTCACGGTTACAATTTTCACACTATGTATGCTCATGTGTACACATGTACACATTGTGGACGAAAGGGCCACCTTGTTAAATTTTGTTATGATCGTATACATGATGTTAATTTAGCAACTAATTTTGTTTGGGTTAGAAAAGGTACTAACCTCCATGGACCCAAAAGAGTATTGGTACCAAAGACCACGCCTATTGTATTTGATGTAGGTGTGGGCTCTCGCATGATGTGAGAGTTATGGTGCCTTGAGGTGGATGCGTTCCGAGCTTCATGAGGATTATTTGGATGCATCACTTTCAAGGGAAGTTTGGTAGGAAGACCACCTTGATTTGGAGAACTAGAGAGGTGCCTTCATCGGTTTTGGTATCGATCTCTAACTCCCGTTTATTTACATGCTTTCATATCATTGTTTATAGCATGTTTTGATGTTTATAGATTATTATGATAATGCCATGATTATTAGACCTTTGACATTCATATATAGCATTTGAGATCACCCATGTTTATATGGATCCATATGTTGTGTTATCACCATTGTTTAGCTATTATGTATATCATAGTTTTAATAGCATGTGGATTTACATAATGATCGTTTTTATGTTTATCATGTTGATTTATGTCTTGTTTTATGCTTCAAGTGTTGAATATACGTTTAAATGTTAGTTTTCATTAAGACTAGGATTTATACTTGTACATATAGTGGGCCACAAATAACCTTTTATATGTTTGTGCTTGAACGCTTATTTGTACCCATTAGACGTGCTAGTATAGTCTAGTTTTGATGATTCATGCATTTGACTTGTATTCCTATTCTATCCATGATTTTCATGTTCATATGTTTAACTTCATGTATATGTCTATCTTGTCCAACTATCGTCTATACATATACATCCTTTGAGCCACGTGCCTTCATGCATATACATTTGTGGACTCGTTTATATTTGGATATGTATGTATACTTTAGTTTGTATAAGACATACATATGCCTTGAAGATTAAATAGTTTTGATGATTTTCATGTTTTACGGAATATTGAGCTTTATTGCCAAATTTCATGATTATGTGTTTCACACTACACTTGTACACTCACTTCATTTAAATGTTTCTCATGATTATGTTTTCATGAGTATGTATGGGCTTTATGGACTTTGAGTGTTTAGTGACCATGTGATCTACATTTTCTTATCATGAAAAATACTTTTGTTTTATTCCTTACTTGAAGGATTTCGTACTAGTTTAAAAGTTTTTCCATTTAACTAGTTGCGGGATTCTTCGTTATGGTAGAGTTTTCAAATTTACTATATTTTTCAAACCTATTTTTGAAAACCCCTACCTTCCACGGGCGGTTGGATGGGAGTCCATGCCTTGTATGCTTTTATTGAAAATTATTATTAAACATGTGCATGAAATGGGTGGTAGGTTATATGAGTTATATACTTGATCTTATTATTGTTTCATTTGGTATCATTGGACTTTTTCAATTGGTATCAATATTGACATTTTTGTATACTCATATTTTTTTTTGTGTATGTATGCTTTCAATTGGTATCATCTATTTTGATTGGTACTCATTTTTCATACACCTATACATGTTTTATTTGTGCTTACTATATCCCTATATCTTCGTGCACAAATGTTATATATGCTAAGCTTAGTTTTTTAAATGACTATCATGTTTCAATTGATTAGTTTTCAATTGGTATTCAATACAAGCTTATGCATCGTTTATTTGGTATTTCATAAAGGGGAAGAAAATTCATATTTTGTCTTTCAATTGGTATTTTGTTTACCGCTGATTTCTACTCCCATACTTTATGATATAAAATGATTAAAAAATTGAATATTTATTTTATTTTGGTATCATATGTTCTATATGACAAATTCTTACAATTGGCATCAAGATGTTTATTTGAATATTTTCAATTGGTATCAAGATTTTATTTGTTTTCTCACAATTGGTATCAATGCCTTTATTTACTTTCAATCGGTAACAATTCTTAAATGTTTTTATGTTTCCTTTCAATTGGTATCAAAATGTTCTACATTGACATATTTTAATTGGTATCATATTTGATTGCACCCCTTATTGACATCATTTTTTTTTAGACAAAAAGGGGAGAACATATTTTTGTTTTATTCAACCCCTTGTTGATGATTGACAAAAAGGGGGAGAATTATTTGAGTTTATATGCATGTTTTTATATGCATGTTTTGTTTATCTAGAAACATAGTTTGTTTTTATTTATTAGTTTGTCGTTTAATTGGTATCAAGAGCATTTTTCGTTTATTTGTTGATATCAAGAGCTTTATTTAAAGAACATGTTTTTATTTTGGTATCAAGAACTTTAATAGAGTTTTACCGTTTAATTGGTATCAAGACCATTGTTCATTGTTTTATGCATGTCTATACATTTTCATGTTTAATTTTCATTGCATATTTATATGTTTATTGTGATGCATGAGTTAAGGGGGAGCTTCTTTGAAGCTTAACTTTAATCCATGCATATATAACTCCATGAGTTTTGTCATCATCAAAAATGGGGAGATTGTTGGCTCAGAGGCCTTCCACTCTAGTTTTGATGATGATTAACTCATGTAGTTATGTTTACTAATAATCTTGTGATGTTTAGTTTCAAATCATTAACCAAGATATAAGTTGGTGATTGCTTCAACAAAGGAGTTTTGAAGCCTTTCACATGGTGATTCCAGAGCCCGAGCAACAAGATCATACATAGCACTCGTTGGAGTCTAGCTCGGTGGATCACGGAGTTTTGGATCGAGTCGACTTGAAGACGGAGTTCGTCAAGAAGACTTCGGTATCCTATTTTAGTTTGTGTTTTAGATCCATGTGTAAAGATTAGATAGTGTGATATGCTCAAGTTCACAATACACACACGTTTTATGTTTTGGATTCGGTAATTCGGTTTTTGGTTTAATCGATATTTGTTTTCATGAAAAGTTAGATCAAAATAAGTTTAAATGGTTTTATGTATAGTAGATTCATTCTATATACATGCAAGCTTAACTTCCTAGACAAACTTAGTTTGACATACCTATTCATGTGTTTTGGTGTTTTGATATTTTTAACGAAACATATTTTTGGAATTAAAGTAAAAAACAATGATATATATATATATATATATATATATATATATATATATATATATATATATATATATATATGTTTCTTGTATATTGGATTTCTATCCATATGCAACATGCTTCAAAGTGTTAAATATCATGTTTTTTTATTGAATGAGTTTTGAAAAAATCGGATTTTCATTTGGAAAATTCAAGTTTGGAAAAATACGGTTTTTGGTTTTCGGTAATTTTTCCATAACACAAAAATGGTTCAAAATGTTTGAAATTTGTGTTGAAATTTTTTACACAAGTTTATATATCAATGTATTATGATAAACTATTTTTTGAATTTTAGAAGTTTTATGGGATTTATTAGAATATTTTTAAACCAATTTTTCTGACCCAGATTGCCTTTTGTCAGGCTCTGGCGGTCGACCGGACCGGTCGACCGACGTGCACAAACATGTGCACGTTGCTGTAAGTAAGGCACGGTCGACCGGGCGGTCGACCGAAGGCTTCTAACGGTCAAAAATATGACCGTTGGCGGTCGATCGGGCGGTCGACCGCCAGCCGCCAGAGCTGCCAGATCAGCTCACGGCTAGTTTTTATTGGAGGCCTATATAAACCCCATTTCTTTGGGATTTTGGTAAGATTTTCAGAGCAAAAATTTCTCCTATTCCTAAGTGTTTTTACAAGGTTTTCAAAAGTTTTTTAGAGCCAAAAGATCCATCTTATTTATTTTAAAGTGATTTGTTTATTTCAAAGAAAATAGGCTTTTGGGAATTAGTTTCTTGATCTAAAAATCTATATCTATTTGGTATTTTCCCAAGAGATTTTCTTTGATCAAAACACTTAGTTTTTTCACTTGCGCTATATCATTCTATCCTATTCTGTAGGATCTTTGTTTTGTGGGAAAAGAATTTGTTTGTGGTTGTTAGACCACCAAGTTGTATACCCTTTGCTTTGTGATATCCCTCTTTGGTAGAGGTTGATTTGGGTTGTGGTTGACTCCCTCTTTGGTAGAGGTTGAAGTTGGGTTTACTCCCTTTGGTGAGGTGGAGTTGGAGTTTGGTTTTGTATCCCTCTTCGGTAGAGGTGGATTGTGATTGTGTTGCCTTGGTGGAGGTTGTATTGGTTGGTTTGGTGGTGTTCGGTACTCCAGTCTTCGGTAGACCATTTGTATTGCCTCGGTGGAGGTTGTATTGGTTGAGAGAGGAGTTCGGTACTCCCAGTGGATTGCAAATCCTTCTCGATGAAGGCGGGGACGTAGAGCTCGGTGCTCAAACCTCGAAACACATCTTCTTATTTGCGTTTGATCAATTGACTCTCAACTCTCTCTCTTTAGTTGTGTAGTGCATTATTCATATTGTCATATCTTATATACTTGTGTTGTGCCTTACATTGATTCATTATTGCCTATCCCTATATGCTTGGATTGTTTGTGTGTGCCTCACTTGTGCCTAACCACGAGAGCTTCATATAGCGCCTCAACTCTTATTCAGAGGAATCAAGAAGAGTTAGTCCAGAGCCCTTCACCGGGAATTCGGCTACACTCGTTGGTTGCACTAAGTGTTGTAGCAATTAGTTTTTAATTTTCACATTTAGTTCATTAGATTAGCGGTACACTATTCACCCCCCCTCTAGGTGTACTTTCAATTTCATGTTTTATCTTTCAATTGGTATCTTTCAATCGATTTTATTTTCAATTGGTATCTACTCCAATTCTTTATGATGAAAAATACTTTGTTTTGGTATATGCTAACATTTTCAATATTGGTATCATGTTTCATTTTAAATTGGTATCTATATTGATATGAGTTATGTTTAGCTAAAACAATTTGGTTTTTTACTTTAAATTCGTTGTTACTTTCAATTCGTATCAAGATTTCCTCTATATATATATATATATATATATATATATTATATATATATATATATATATATATATATATATTATATATATATATATATATATATATATATATATATTTCAATTAGTATCAAAACATACAATGGTTCATTTTCTATTAATATCAAATTTACAAGACATTTTAAATTGGTATCAAGATATTTTCAGTTAGTATCTTTTAGTATCTTAAAATTTTGTTTACTTTCAATTGGTATCTCAAAATGTTTTGTTTATTTTCAAGTGGTATCATAAATGGTATCATAATGTTTTGATGTATACCTTCATCATAAATTGATATATTTTTCATTTGATATCATATTGTTTTGATATGTATTGCTTATATGTAAGGGAAGCTTAACATCTTCTTTATATAGATTCATGTTGAGTGTATCTCATATTGAGGAGCTTGACCTCTCTTCTCTATGTCTTGCATGTATGTAGAAGGAGCCTCACATCTCTTTTTATACATTGTATATTATGCGTTATGTAATTATGGTTTAGTCATCTCTTTTTCATGTAATGCATGTATGCAGAGGGAGTTAACTTTACGCCTCTCCTCTTCATGAATGTATATCGCATATACATCCTTCTTGTTTGATTTGACAAAAGGGAGATTTTTTTTTTGAGTTTATTTATGCCCCTTTATTGATGATTTGACAAAAAGGGGAGAGAAATTTGGAGTTTTATATATGCATATTTCATTTTCTTGTTTTATACAAAAAGGGGAAGAAGAATTTTGAGAGTTTTATATATGCATATTTATGTCATTTATATGCATGTTTATTTTTCAATTAATATCAGAGCATATATGTTTTGTTTATGCAAAAAGCATTCTTCATTTATGCATATATGCGTTCGTTTTTTGCATACACTGAATATCTTTATTATTTATTGCTATGCATGAGTTAAGGGGGAGATTCTATGAAGCTTAACTTTAATCCATACATATATAACTTCATGAGTTTTGTCATCATCAAAAAAGGGGAGATTGTTGGCCACGAGGCCCATCACTCTAGTTTTGATGATGATTAACTCACGTAGTTATAGTTTACTAATATTCTTGTGATATTTAGTTTCAGATATTTGATCAAGATTTTAGTAGGTGTTTAGCTTCAACAAAGGAGTTTTGAAGCTTTCACATGTAGAGTTAAGAACTCAAGCGTCAAGATCGTATCTAGTACTCGGTTGAGTCAAGCTCCTTGGATCGCGTTTGGATCGAATCTACTTAGAGAAGGAGTTCTACAAGAAGACCTCGGTTTGTGTATAGTTTACGTTTAGATCTTGTGTAAAGATTAGACAGTATTGATATACTCAAGTTCACAAACACACACAAGTTTAAAAGTTATTGGTTTTGGTTTCGGTTTAATCGGTTTTGGATTTCATGTCAAAAACATAGATATATATATCCTTTATGTATATTGAATTCTATCCATAAGCAACATGCTTCGAAGTTTTTTCAATATCATGTTTTTGTATTTGCATGAGTTATGGAGAAAACGGTTTTCCATTTCAAAGTTTGGTTTTTAGAAAATACGGTTTTCGTTTAAAGGCCAAATTTCAATATCACAAAAATGATTCAAATAGTGTGTAACATGTATTGAATTTTAGTCACACATATTTGTATTTCAAAGATCTTAAAAGAACTTATTTTTATGAATTTATGTGATCTTATGCGATTTAATTGAAGGTAAAAAGACAAGTTTTAATCCCTATTATTACTTGACCTGGCCTTCTGCCGGTCGACCGGACGGTCGATCGGTCCGGTCGACCGACGTGCACAAACGTGCACGACAGCGTAGGCTGGTGGGCCAGTCGACCGGGTGGTCGACCGCCAGAGAGCTCTGCTCTCTGAATCTGGCCCCGGTCGACTGGCAGAGAGCATTTGCTCTCTGTATCCAGACCTCGGTCGATCGGGCGGTCGGCTGGAGGCACAACGGTCATAAAAATGACCGTTGGCCAATCGACTGGGCGGTCGATCGGAAAGGCATTTCTGCACTTCTTGGCTACCAACGGGCAGATTTTTGGAGGGTTATAATAGCCCCCTCCTTGGCTGATTTCATTAAGAATTTGAAAAGTAAATTTTCCCATCTTTATAAGTGTTTTTAGCAAGAAGTTTTCAAAGAATTTTGGGCTTAAAAATTTTATCTTTATTTGTTTTAAAGGGTTGGAAAATTCAAAGAAAAGGAGAGTCTTTGGGATTAGTTTTGATCTTCATTTATATTTCAATCTAGAGTTTTTCCCAAGAGTTTTTCTTTGTGATTTATTTTCCAAACTCTTTATTTTCTCACACTTGAGCTATATATCTATCCTATCTATTAGGATCTTGCTTAGTGAGAAAATTTGTTTGTAGTTTAGTGAGACCACCAAGAGTTGTAGACCTTTTTCTATTTGAGTTCCCTCTTGTGTAGAGGTGCGTGAAGGTTGTGATGGTATCCCTCTAAGTGTAAAGGTGGTTGTGGTTGGAGTGTTTGCTTTGAGCCTTATCTCTCTAGTGAGAGGTGATTGTTGTTTGGCTAAGTGCCCATCCCTCTAAGTGTAGAGGTGATTGTTGTTGTGCCTTACCTCTTGTGTAGAGGTTGTGTTTGTTGGAGAGAAGAGTTGTGTACTCCTAGTTGTATTTACCCAAATCCTCAGTGGAGGTTCCCTGTGTGGGAAGTCCAGTGTGGAAGATATAGTGAAAATCCTTCTGTGTGAAGGCATGGACGTAGAGCAGTGGCTCAAACCTCGAAACATATCTTGTTGTTTGCGATTGATCTACTATCTCTAACTCTCTCTCTTATATTGTGTCTTGCATTATTTCATATTGTTCATATCAAACTTATATGCTTGGTATTGTTTGTGTGCCTCACTTATGTTGAACCAGGAGAGTTTTACATAGCACATCAACTCTTATTTAGAGGAATTTAGAGGAGATAGCTCAGAACCATCCACCGGGAATTCGGCTACACTCGTTGGTTACACTAAGTGTTTGTTATTAATTCCGCATCATTTGTCACTAGATTAGCCATACACCTATTTGAAAGATCACCTAGAGGGGGGTGAATAGGTGATTATGCTAATCTAGTCAACTCAATGCGGAATTGAAAACTAATTTGCAATATCAACAAGAGATGCACACAACCAAGCCAAGCATATAAGTATGTATGAGCAATATGAATAGATGCAAGGCACAAAGAAAAGAGAGAGTAAGAGTCAATGAACAAGCGCAAACACCAAGATATGTTTCGAGGTTCGAGCACCCAGCTCTACATCCCCGCCTTCACCCAGAAGGATTTTAAGTCCACTAGCTTGTCCACAAAGGACTCCCACAAAGGGAACCTCCACCGAGGATTTGGGGCAATCACAATACAAGGAGTACCCAACTCCTCTCCTTACAAACACAACCTCCTCCTTGAGGCACAACTCCAATCCAACAAACAATCACCTCACAACCCGAGGGATTAGCACAAAGCCAAGCAAGGATCACCTCACAACTTGAGGGATACAAACCACTTGCACAAACAACCTCCTCAACCCAAGAGGGAAAAGCACAAAGCAAAGTATAGAGGTTTTACAACTTGGTGGTTCAACAACAACCACAAACAATCTCTTTTCCCACACACAAAGACCCTATAGAGAAGATAGTAGATTTTTGCTCAAGTGTGGAGAAAACCAAGGGATTTGAAACCAGCAACTCAAAGAAAATCTTTGGGAAATAATAGAAAATAATGATAGTGAAATTCAAAAACAAAAACTTTTCCCAAAATCCCTTTCTTTGGTTTTTCAAACCCTAATAAAAACACCAAAAAGATTGTTCAATTTGAATTCAAAAACCTCTTTTAATTGCTGTGAAAACACCAGAGAGTAAGGAAAAATTCGCACAAAAAATCTTAGAGAAAAACTCTTGCAAATGGGGTATTTATAGGCAAATCTGGAAACTAGCCGTTGGCAGCAGTTTTTGCCAAAATAACCCTGCGGTCGACCGGTCCGGTCGACCGCCCAACGGTCAATTTTTGCCCGTTGGCAGCTACCGGTCGACCGCCCCGGTCGACCGGTCCGGTCGACCGTCCCAGAGGCTCCAAACGTGCACAGAATTGTGCACGTCGGTCGACCAACTTCATGTCAAGTCGACTTGGTCAGAGAGCAAGTCGACTGATTGAAGTCTGGAACAAAAAACTGGATCAGAAAATCAGTTTAAAAATATTTTGAAAAATCTTTTAACACTTCTAAAAATCACCAAAAATAATTTTATCATTTTGCATTGATATATAAACATGTGGTAAAAAGTTTAGCTCAAATATCAATCAATATGAACTATTTTTGTGTCTTATTATTTTTACCAAAAACCAAAAACTGTATTTTCTAAAACTTGGATTTTGAATAGAAAATACGTTTTGTCCAAAACTCTTCCAAATAAAAAACATGATATCTAAACACTTTGAGGCATGATACATATGGATAGAAATCCAATATACATGAAACAAATATATATCATAGTTTTTGTCATTAACTCCAAAATATGTTTTGTCAAAAATACCAAAACATATGACACATGAATAAGTAAGTCAAAACTAAGTTTGTCTAGGAAATTAAAGCATGCATGTATATAGAACAAATCATATATACCTTAAACCATGTAAACTTGTTTTGATCTATCTATTCATGAAAACAAGATCGGTTAAACCTAAAACCGAAAAACCAAAAACCAATATTCAAAAATGAAACGTGTGTGTTGTGAACTTGAGCATTATCATACTATTCTAGTCTTTACAAATTGGATCTAAACACAAAACTAAATTATGGTACCGATGTCTTCTTGTAGAGCGCAATCTCCAAGCCGACTCGATCCAAAACTCCTTGATCCACCGAGCAAGTGCTATATATGATCTTTGACGCTCGGCCTCTTGAATCAACTTGTGAAAGATGTGTGGAAGATTTCACCAACTAATAACTTGATTAATGATCTGAAACTAAACTCACAAGATTATTAGTACACATAACTACATGAGTTAATCATCATCAAAACTAGAGTGTAAGGCCTTTGGGCCAACAATCTCCCCCTTTTTGATGATGACAAAACTCATGGAGTTATATATGCTGTAACGCCCCAATTCCACGAATACGGGACGTCACTGCGACGTATATACGTAGGTCAGAAAGTGCCCCCACGTATATACGCTAAGCATAAAAGTACAACAAGAAATCAGAGTACAACACAAAGCGTGGTATACATACATATGCCAACTCAAAAGTACATACACAAAGCTATCCCAGGATATGATAAAATATTACACATTACATGTATCTTTTATCATAAACAAGTCCAAAAGTAAAATATACAAGATAACTCAAAATGCTCACGAGTAGGATGAAGATCCCGTGAGTCAAGGGAGAAGTCTGGCACAAAGGGCTGGAGCTAGGCTGCCTGCTCACTAAGGAAAGCTCGATCTACTGTGGACAGCTCCACTTCGATCCAAGCTTCAACCTGAACATACAAATCCAAGGGAGTCAGGACCTCCCAACAATGGACAGGCTACATGCCAAGTGGCAAGGAGATAAGAATAGGGGGTTAGAACACAAGTGTAATACACAAGGACGGGTATAACGTAATCATAAAACAGGAAATACAAGTTAAAGTTGATTTCGAGCAAAAGTGATTGTATGCGCTTAAGTCACGGTCCCATGAGACTAGTACATCGAAGGAATAATCCAAACAAGGAAACCCTCATCTATATACCGTTATCTCATGCCACAGAAATCCAAGCGTATAAAATCAGAGTTGCAAATCATATGAAAGTCAAACAGGAATATATAACAAGAATACTAAGAATCATAACTGGAAATATAACTGGAATAACGGAAATCATAATAAGTGTCACAACTGGAAACATAATCTAGAATCATGATTGGAATCATAACAAGAAACATGAATCATAACCGGAATATCAAGAATCATAACAAGATCCATAACGGGTGTCACTTATTATTATTACTCGTCTAACCCATATATCTAGGTATGTGTCTCGGTATATATCCCAACTCACATACATCCATATATAAGCTATCCGAGGATTGTTACCGGAAGTAGATGGAGAACTGATAACACTTCTTATAGTAGTTTCCATACACCTGGAACCAGTTTGGAGGCCCAACGTCCCCCTAACACTTGTCTTCTGTGGGCCCAAAGTCCCACTAACACTTGTCGTCAATATTTTAGTCCATTACTATAAGCAAGGTATCATTCCGGCATCCATCACTTCCTCCCCTTCCCCGTACAAGTTGTAGCTTATTACATAATTATCAAATTACGGGAATAACTGGACATAACAAGAATAGCCCAACAGATTCAAGAGGTGGCCCCCACAGATTCAAGAGGTGGCCCCCACCGTGTGGTGTAGCACTTTGTTCCATGTGGCACTTTGTTCTGAGGGATGGATTCTAGAGGTGGCCCCGCCGTGTGGTGTGGCACTTAGTTCCATAATAACAAGACAGGATTCCCGTAAACATAATAATTACAAAGTCAAGTGTATCATGCTTGGTTTTAAAAGATAGCATGACAAGGTGGTGATATTTAACAATCAAGCAATCAATCATAACAAGAGATTGGTGATAGTCCGGGTAAGTCATAACATAACAAGAGGGTCTAGCAAGTCAGGTGATATACATGTGTTAAATGGAAGCATGAAACTAACAAGTCTGACATGGCAAGTAGAAACATAGAAGCAACTCAGAGTTCAACGACCACGAAGGGTCTGCCACGCATGGTATACGATAAAGGAGTAAGAATATCACAGGCATGGTGCAAGTGTAAGAATGAAACAAGCAGTTGCATGGCAATACATAAACATAGAGATATGAAGTGACTAGAGGTGATACATCAAATAAAGAGTCGTGAAGTACAAGATACAAATACATGAACCAAGTATAAGATCTAAAGTTAAGGAGGTAAACAACTATAACAGACAGCTAAGATTAGTCGACTAGGGTCAAGGGAGTAGTCGACTAATAGAGGGGTTAGTCGACTAACAGTCTGGTATAGTCGACTAAAACTGTGCACCAGAGAGTTGGGTTTCTGATTCAGGAAGAGTTAGTCGACTAGGGTCATAGGGGTAGTCGACTAACAGACATGACAAGTCGACTGATAGTTAGGCTAAGTCGACTAATACTGTGATACAGAGAGTTAAGGTTTTAGTTCAGGAAAAGTTAGTCGACTAGGGTAAAAAGGGTAGTCGACTAGGGGTCTACAGTCGACTAATATCTAAGCTAAGTCGACTAGAATCAAAGTTACAGAAAGTTGACTTTTTGTTTCAGGAGTCGACTGGAGTAAAAGAGTAGTCGACTAACAATAATTTATAGTCGACTAATAGTTAAGATGAGTCGACTAAAACTGTGTTCCAGAAAAGATTACGTTTCAATTTAAGGGTTCAAGTCGACTAGGTTCTAGGTTAAGTCGACTAATCGTGGTCGAATACAGAATACAGAACTGAATCTGGTGGTGGGTTTGATGGTCTAAAAATGTGATTTTGATGTCATATGTGTACAAGATATGAAGGTACAAGTACAATAGGAATTGATCAAGTCTTGGTGAGTAAAAATACTCACTTTGAATGGTTAATTGAGACTCGATGTACTCGAAAGGATCCCAAGGTGGAGATGATGGCCTCAATCCAAAAGTAGTTGTCGCTTGAGATGGGAGGATGATCTTGGTGTTGCTTTAGGAGATGGAGGTTGAAGATGAAGACCTTGATGATGCCCTAGATGAAGCTCTTGAAGTTGGTGGTTGAGTTGAGATGGAGGAGGGATTTTGGTGAAGGGGATTTCTTTGTGGAAGTGAAGAAAAAGGAGATGGAATTGTAAAGAAATGTTTATATATGATTTGGAATTTGTGAAGGAGGTGAAATTAGAGTAGATGAGAGGGGGGTTTTTGCAAAGTGGAGGAGGGGATGAGTGTCCCTCTCTTGGCCACTTGGCCGGCCATGGGAGAGAGAGAGAAAAAGGCATTAATGGTGGAGGTTGGTGGAAGTGAGTGGAGAGGAAAAATTGAAATTTTGGAAAATTGGGAAATTGGAATTCTTTTGGCTTGTGGAGGAAGGAAAGAAATAAGGAGAAAGGAAAAAAGGAAAAGAAATTTATAAAGAGAAGATTTTCTCTTGGACTTAGAAAATAAAAATATTGAAAAGACAAGTTCCCGGGTTTAAGCCGAGCATACGGAAAACATTTCGGAAAATACCAAAATCGTCCGAAATTCAAGTATCTCGGAACGACTCGCAAATTTTACCAAAAATCAATAATAATATATGAAGACTCATAGTGAAATCCGTTTTAAGAAATACTTTATAGTTTTAAAACTAAAAATCCCGGAATCAGTTACCTACCGACTCCGTTGGAATTTTCATAAATTCATAAAATTCTCAGAAAAAGTATTTAAGAAAGAAATAGGATTCTAAGAAATAAAGTCTAAAGGACTATCTAGAAATTCCTAGCTGTTTGTGAAATAAAAATCCTGGAATCGATCAGCGACACTGGTCGACACCGGTTTTGAAGAAATTCAATTTAATTCAAGAAAAATCTAGAAAATCATGGAAAATCTAATATATTGGAAAATAATATTTGAAACTGAAATCGGTCAAATCTACACATCAGAAAAGACTAAATCGAATAATATACTATGATCGGGCCTTCGGTTCAGACTAGGGCTGACTCCGAGTCCACGAATCCAATTCCAAGACAAAACAATCATATAAGGAATTCATAATACAGAATAAATACAGAAGGTAAATCGAAAAATACGATCGGAAAATCTGAATACGCAACTAAGTACGTATTCCGGGAACGGGGTATTACAATCCACCCACCTTACAAAAAATTGCGTCCTCGCAATTTCGTTAAGGGGCAAATTGAACACAAAGGGGACAAGGGTGAAATCAAAAGATCCGAAAAACCAAAACAAGGATAAGATAAACACAGAAAGGACCAGGATGAACAATGATAGAATGATAAGGGAAAATATTTAGAATGATAACCAACTCAAATACAAGATCTGGGGTAGTGGTTACCATGATATCCTAAGGTTCCTGGTCTGGATACAGGTCTTCCCACTCTGCTGCATCGCCTGAGGTCTCTGCTGCCATAATGTGGAACTTGACCTCTACCCTGGTCTGCTCTATTTCTCATTCCCCTCTGTTGATGATCATACCGTTGGGGCGGAAATGGAGCTCTTCGGTCAACAGGTTCCGGATCCCTCCTCAATGGCGGAGCTGGAAGTGCTGGGGTTGGATGCACTGGGGCTGGAAGAGCTGGTCTAACTTGTGCTGTATTCCCTACCCTTCTGAACGGGCAGTCCTTTAGTGCATGACCCCTGCCCCACATGCCAAACATAATCCATTGGCCACTCGACAATCTCTCCTATAATGTCCGGGCCTGTGGCAGAAATTGCATGCGATATGAGGAAGAGGAGTTTGGAATGGTCTCTTCATCACCGGGCCATGGGTTGCCCTATCTGCATCCTCCTCATCCGTCAACTGGAAAGGCCTCTTCTTGGCCTGGTTCCTCATCTGGTTCGCTTTCTTCTTCTCCAGTCCACGCTCTACTTCTCGAGCTATGGTGAGAACTTCTGAATAAGTCTTCAGCTGCTGGGGCATTAGGAAGACTTGGATATCCATTTGTAAGCCCTGCTGGAATCTGCTTGCCCGCTTCTCCTCATCCGTCACCATATACGGAGCAAAGCGGCTAAGTCGGAGAAATTCCGCGGCATACTCATCCACGGACCGATCCCGTTGCTGAAGTCTGATGAACTGTTCCTCCATGTCTTTCTGAGCTGTGACAGGGAAGAATCTGCTATAGAAGCTCTTGGAGAATGTGTCCCAAGTGACAGGCTTCTCCAATCTTGCCTCCTCAGCTAGCCACCAAGTTCTAACTACATCTTTCAATTGAATCTTGGCGACTTCCACTTGATTCTCCTTTGGTACTCTGGCTGCATTCAACAAGTCTGATGTGTCGGTCAACCATTGCTCAGCATCCAGGGGTTTCTCTTCACCCGTGAATATAGCTGGCTGCAGCCGTCTGAAATCTGATATATTCCCCGGCCTCTGTCCCTTTGGAGCTGTCAACTCTTGCCGGAGAAGTTCTGTCTGCTGCTGCTGGTTCTCCATCATCAGCTGGATAACTCTCAGTATATCGACATTCTCTCCCGCTGCTCCATTCGATGCTGGTCCAGAATTGCTACGACCCGATCTTCTATCCATTCGATACTAGGTATGGATAGACTGGAAGGAGCTGGAAAAATGGAAGGATTTTAGGACACAAGGGAATGGATCAAGGAAGGAATAGATAAATCAAGAAGGACTAGATAACTTTGTACATTATAGTTGGCAATAGCAAATTTCAAGAATTTGCTGCTTGTTTGTACTATAGAGGTAAGAGCCTAAGCTCTGATACCAACCTGTAACGCCCCAATTCTACGAATACGGGGACGTCACTGCGACGTATATACGTAGGTCAGAAAGTGCCCCCACATATATACGCTAAGCATAAAAGTACAACAAGAAATCAGAGTACAACACAAAGCGTGGTATACATACATATGCCAACTCAAAAGTACATACACAAAGCTATCCCAGGATATGATAAAATATTACACATTACATGTATCTTTTATCATAAACAAGTCCAAAAGTAAAATATACAAGATAACTCAAAATGCTCACGAGTAGGATGAAGATCCCGTGAGTCAAGGGAGAAGTCTGGCACAAAGGGCTGGAGCTAGGCTGCCTGCTCACTAAGGAAAGCTCGATCTACTGTGGACAGCTCCACTTCGATCCAAGCTTCAACCTGAACATACAAATCCAAGGGAGTCAGGACCTCCCAACAATGGACAGGCTACATGCCAAGTGGCAAGGAGATAAGAATAGGGGGTTAGAACACAAGTGTAATACACAAGGACGGGTATAACGTAATCATAAAACAGGAAATACAAGTAAAGTTGATTTCGAGCAAAAGTGATTGTATGCGCTTAAGTCACGGTCCCATGAGACTAGTACATCGAAGGAATATCCAAACAAGGAAACCCTCATCTATATACCGTTATCTCATGCCACAGAAATCCAAGCGTATAAAATCAGAGTTGCAAATCATATGAAAGTCAAACAGGAATATATAACAAGAATACTAAGAATCATAACTGGAAATATAACTGGAATAACGGAAATCATAATAAGTGTCACAACTGGAAACATAATCTAGAATCATGATTGGAATCATAACAAGAAACATGAATCATAACCGGAATATCAAGAATCATAACAAGATCCATAACGGGTGTCACTTATTATTATTACTCGTCTAACCCATATATCTAGGTATGTGTCTCGGTATATATCCCAACTCACATACATCCATATATAAGCTATCCGAGGATTGTTACCGGAAGTAGATGGAGAACTGATAACACTTCTTATAGTAGTTTCCATACACCTGGAACCAGTTTGGAGGCCCAACGTCCCCCTAACACTTGTCTTCTGTGGGCCCAAAGTCCCACTAACACTTGTCGTCAATATTTTAGTCCATTACTATAAGCAAGGTATCATTCCGGCATCCATCACTTCCTCCCCTTCCCCGTACAAGTTGTAACTTATTACATAATTATCAAATTACGGGAATAACTGGACATAACAAGAATAGCCCAACAGATTCAAGAGGTGGCCCCCACAGATTCAAGAGGTGGCCCCCACCGTGTGGTGTGGCACTTTGTTCCATGTGGCACTTTGTTCTGAGGGATGGATTCTAGAGGTGGCCCCCACCATGTGGTGTGGCACTTAGTTCCATAATAACAAGACAGGATTCCCGTAAACATAATAATTACAAAGTCAAGTGTATCATGCTTGGTTTTAAAAGATAGCATGACAAGGTGGTGATATTTAACAATCAAGCAATCAATCATAACAAGAGATTGGTGATAGTCCGGGTAAGTCATAACATAACAAGAGGGTCTAGCAAGTCAGGTGATATACATGTGTTAAATGGAAGCATGAAACTAACAAGTCTGACATGGCAAGTAGAAACATAGAAGCAACTCAGAGTTCAACGACCACGAAGGGTCTGCCACGCATGGTATACGATAAAGGAGTAAGAATATCACAGGCATGGTGCAAGTGTAAGAATGAAACAAGCAGTTGCATGGCAATACATAAACATAGAGATATGAAGTGACTAGAGGTGATATACATCAAATAAAGAGTCGTGAAGTACAAGATACAAATACATGAACCAAGTATAAGATCTAAAGTTAAGGAGGTAAACAACTATAACAGACAGCTAAGATTAGTCGACTAGGGTCAAGGGAGTAGTCGACTAATAGAGGGGTTAGTCAACTAACAGTCTGGTATAGTCGACTAAAACTGTGCACCAGAGAGTTGGGTTTCTGATTCAGGAAGAGTTAGTCGACTAGGGTCATAGGGGTAGTCGACTAACAGACATGACAAGTCGACTGATAGTTAGGCTAAGTCGACTAATACTGTGATACAGAGAGTTAAGGTTTTGGTTCAGGAAAAGTTAGTCGACTAGGGTAAAAAGGGTAGTCGACTAGGGGTCTACAGTCGACTAATATCTAAGCTAAGTCGACTAGAATCAAAGTTACAGAAAGTTGACTTTTTGTTTCAGGAGTCGACTGGAGTAAAAGAGTAGTCGACTAACAATAATTTTAGTCGACTAATAGTTAAGATGAGTCGACTAAAACTGTGTTCCAGAAAAGATTACGTTTCAATTTAAGGGTTCAAGTCGACTAGGTTCTAGGTTAAGTCGACTAATCGTGGTCGAATACAGAATACAGAACTGAATCTGGTGGTGGGGTTTGATGGTCTAAAAATGTGATTTTGATGTCATATGTGTACAAGATATGAAGGTACAAGTACAATAGGAATTGATCAAGTCTTGGTGAGTAAAAATACTCACTTTGAATGGTTTAATTGAGACTCGATGTACTCGAAAGGATCCCAAGGTGGAGATGATGGCCTCAATCCAAAAGTAGTTGTCGCTTGAGATGGGGAGGATGATCTTGGTGTTGCTTTGGGAGATGGAGGTTGAAGATGAAGACCTTGATGATGCCCTAGATGAAGCTCTTGAAGTTGGTGGTTGAGTTGAGATGGAGGAGGGATTTTGGTGAAGGGGATTTCTTTGTGGAAGTGAAGAAAAAGGAGATGGAATTGTAAAGAAATGTTTATATATGATTTGGAATTTGTGAAGGAGGTGAAATTAGAGTAGATGAGAGGGGGGTTTTTGCAAAGTGGAGGAGGGGATGAGTGTCCCTCTCTTGGCCACTTGGCCGGCCATGGGAGAGAGAGAGAAAAAGGCATTAATGGTGGAGGTGGTGGAAGTGAGTGGAGAGGAAAAATTGAAATTTTGGAAAATTGGGAAATTGGAATTCTTTTGGCTTGTGGAGGAAGGAAAGAAATAAGGAGAAAGGAAAAAGGAAAAGAAATTTATAAAGAGAAGATTTTCTCTTGGACTTAGAAAATAAAAATATTGAAAAGACAAGTTCCCGGGTTTAAGCCGAGCATACGGAAAACATTTCGGAAAATACCGAAATCGTCCGAAATTCAAGTATCTCGGAACGACTCGCAAATTTTATCAAAAATCAATAATAATATATGAAGACTCATAGTGAAATCCGTTTTAAGAAATACTTTATAGTTTTAAAACTAAAAATCCCGGAATCAGTTACCTACCGACTCCGTTGGAATTTTCATAAATTCATAAAATTCTCAGAAAAAGTATTTAAGAAAGAAATAGGATTCTAAAAAATAAAGTCTAAAGGACTATCTAGAAATTCCTAGCTGTTTGTGAAATAAAAATCCTGGAATCGATCAGCGACACTGGTCGACACCGGTTTGAAGAAATTCAATTTAATTCAAGAAAAATCTAGAAAATCATGAAAAATCTAATATATGGAAAATAATATTTGAAACTGAAATCGGTCAAATCTACACATCAGAAAGACTAAATCGAATAATATACTATGATCGGGCCTTCGGTTCAGACTAGGGCTGACTCCGAGTCCACGAATCCAATTCCAAGACAAAACAATCATATAAGGAATTCATAATACAGAATAAATACAGAAGGTAAATCGAAAAATACGATCGGAAAATCTGAATACGCAACTAAGTACGTATTCCGGGAACGGGGTATTACATATGCATGGATTAAAGTTAAGCTTCAAAGAAGCTCCCCTTAACTCATGCATAACCAAATAAACATAATGAATGTGCAATGAAGGCTCTTAAACATGAAACATGAAACATGCATACCTATGCATAAACAATAAAGGGTTCTACATACCAATGAAATGTTCAATTACAAAACATGCTCTAGATACCAATTCCAATGAAATATTTAAAACAAAACATGATCTAGATACCAATTACACTCTAGATACCAATTACAAAACATCCAATTACAAAACATGCTTTAGAAACCAATTAAAATTAAACTAAATTAAACTTAATATATGCAAAACAAAAACATGCATATATAAACTCAAATTCTTCTCCCCCTTTTTGTCAATCATCAACAAAGGGGTAAAAAAATCAAAACAAAACAAAATCTTCTCCTTTTCAATAAGGGGTAAAAGCAAAGCCAAATCAATTGAAAAATCAATAAATATTTCTCCCCTTTTTATTCAAAACAATGAATCAAAAAAATAAGATTTTTCTTTTTGTCTAAAACAGAAACAAAGTCAATTAGAGGTACCAATTGAAAATGTGTCAAAGAATAGCATCTTGATACCAATAGAAAGGAAACAAACAAAAAATTGATACCAATTTTAAGTAAAAACATATGAAAATCTTGATACCACTTGAAAATAAACCTAATAATCTGAATGTCTAAACACACATATTTTGATACCAATAGTAAATCATTTTCATTTTAAAGATATGATTCCAATTTGAAATATTCAATCATAAAGTAAGGGAGTGGGAATCAAATACCAATTGAGAAATCACCAATTGAAAGACAAAATCAAATTTTCTCCCCCTTTATGAAATACCAATAAAAATGATGTATAGGCTTGATACCAATTTAAAAGTAATCAATTGAAACAAAATTGAAGCTCAAGCACTAGCATAAACAAGATTTTGTGCTTAAAGATATAGGGATATAATAAGCACAAATAACACATATATATGTATGAAAAATAGATACCAATAGAAATTGATATTCTTGGAATGAAAGCATACATACATACAAACACATATGAGTATACAAGAAATGTCAAGATTGATACCAATTGAAAGAATTCAATGATACCAATTAAAATAACAAAAATATCAAATGTATATCTCATATAACTACCTCCCAATCATGGTTCAAGTTTTAAATGATTTTCAATATAAAGCATACAAGAACATGATCTCCCATCCATCCTCCCATTAAAGGTAGGGGTTTTCAAAAATAGGTTTGAAAATAAGCTTTGTTTGAAAATCTCTACCATAGTGAAGAATACGAACTAGTTATAGGAAAAACTTTTAAAACTAGTACGAAATCCTTCAAGTAAGGAATAAAATAAAATTGTTTTTCATGAAACACATGTAAATCACATGATCACTAAACACTCAAAGTCCATAAAGCTCATATCAAATTCTCATGAAAACAAATCATGAGTAAACTAACAAAGTGAGTGTACAAGTATAATGTGACACATATCAATCACGAAAATATTCAATTAAGCTCATATGAAATTTCTTGAAAACATGAAATTCATCCAAACGACTTAAACTTCAAGGCATATGTATGTCATGTACAAACTAAAGTATACATACATATCCTAAACACAATGAGTCCACAAAAGTATATGCATGAAGGCACGTGGCTCAAGATGTATATGTATAAATGATAGTTTGGACAAGATGGACATATACATGAAGTCAAGCAAATAAACACGAAATCAAGAAAAACTAAATTTTCACCAAAGCTAATTTCATTTCAAGGTATATGTATGAATTGTCAACACAATAAGTATACATACATATCCCTAAACACAATTGAGTCCATATATATAGATTTGCATGAAAGGCAAATGACTCAAGGGGTATACATGTATATCTTAAGGTTTGGCAAAATAAACATATACATCAAATGAAAACTCATACAAATCCAAAAATAGGAATACAAGTTTAAAATGCATGAATCATCAAAACTAGACTATACTAGCACATTTAATGGGTACAAATAAGCATCCAAGCACAAACATATATAAAGATTTATTTGTGTCCCACTACATGCGCAAGTATAAATTCTAGTCTTAATGAAAACTAACATCTAAACAAGTAATTAAATCATTAAGCATAAAACGGGAATCATAATCCAACATGATAAACATAATAATCAAAACATGAATTATTAAAAAAAATCATAGTTAACCATATGATTAGCATGACAAAGACATGTGCATTAGATCTATGATTAACATGATAGCTAAAACATAAAGAGAACACAAAATATGGGTCCATACTAAACATGGGTGTCTCAACAACTAATCATGTAAAGCATAAGTCTAATAGACATGGCAAATATCATACTAATCATGGAACAATAAAACATGATTCAACAAAACAAAAAAATAAATATCCACATGATCATTATGCATATGCATGTGCATTAGATCTAGGGCATACATGTTAGTTTAAATAAGGTGAGAACACTAAATATGAATCCATATGAAACATGGGTGCTCAAGTAACTAAACATGTATAGCACTATTCTAATAAGCATGGCATAAGCATAATGAACAATAAACCATGGCATGCTATAAATAGATGAATATGAAAAGCATGCAAATAAAATGGGAGTTAGAGAATGATACCAAAACTGATGAAGGTGCATCTCTAATTCTCCAAACCACGGTGGTCCTCCCACCAAATCTCCTTGAGAGTGAAGCATCCAAATGGTTCTCTTTTAAGCTTAGAACGCATCCACCTCAAGGCACCAATACTCTCACGTGATGCGAGAGCTCCCACCTACATCAAAAAGCATAGAGGTGGTCTTTGGTACCCATTTTCTTTTGGGTCCATAGGGTTAGTTTCTTTTCTCACCCAAACAAGATTAGTTGCTAAATTTTCATGAAAAACACGATCATAACAAAATCTAGCAAGGTGGCCTTTTCGACCACAATGTGTACATGTGTACACATGAGCATACGTGCGATGGTGGTGACCGTGGAAAGCATGTGTATGCCGTGAAGGGTGAGCATGCAAAGATGGACCTTGTTTCTTGCGAACCAAGGTTTCCAAACGTATATGATTCAATGTGCATTGGCTCAAAGTGGAGCCCAAACATTCAACACTTTTCTTCAAAATATTTATATCGTTTTCAATAGTGGAAGACAAAGTGGAGCATGCAATAGGTGTGCAAGAAGAAGAAGCTATACTAGTATGGCACACATGAGAATCAATTTCAATTTTCAAAGATTCATTTTTCTTCAAAACCAAATTTAATTCTTTTGTAATAGTATCAATTTTATTTTTCAAAACAAGGTATCTTTTAAAACAAAATCCAATTTAGAAGATAAAACCTCATTGTGCTTCACAATATCATCACAATCATTTTTGTTTTTCAAAATCTCAATCTCATCAAGGGCAAGGTCTAGTTGAGATCTTAGTGAGTCACGTTCACTAGTGATCTCTTCCTTTTCTTGCAAAACCAATTCAAAATTAGAACACAAATCCTTTAATTCATTTTTCAAAATAAGGTTGTCCTCTTCAAAAGATTGTGTTTTTCCAATAAATTTTCAAGCTTTTGAGCAAGTTCCAAATTTAAAGTTTGAACTTCAAAACAACCATGGCAATAGGAACTAGAGCTATCATCTAATTGAGTGTCCGATTGTACCTCAAGGGAGTTTTTCCCTTAGACCATGAAGCAATGCTCTTCGGACTTTTCTCTCTTAGATCTCCTCATCTTGTTGATAATCTTCGGAAGCTCGGGAGACGTCAATAAGCTCCAAACTGCAAAAGCCGAGTCATAATGATTAAACACCGGTAAAAGATGTTCACCTAGAGATGCTCTAAGTGTTCTAAGTGCTAATGCATTTGCCTTCTTATGCTTGCTATTATTGGGGAATGATTCCATAGTGGAGGCTTGATAAACTAGATGTCCTAGTCTTTTCAAATGGCTACTCATATTGGCCTTCCAAGCATCAAGTCTAACATGGTCAAACATAGGAGGGCTATCCATGAGAGCAAACTAAATGAGTGCAAATGAACAATGCAAATGAAGATTAGCAAACCAAGATCTCACTCCTAGGTGGTTAAACCTAAATATCAGGAGCACTAGCTATGATACCAATTGAAAGATCACCTAGATGGAGGGTGAATAGGTGATTATGCTAATCTAGTCAACTCAATGCGGAATTGAAAACTAATTTGCAATATCAACAAGAGATGCACACAACCAAGCCAAGCATATAAGTATGTATGAGCAATATGAATAGATGCAAGGCACAAAGAAAAGAGAGAGAGTAAGAGTCAATGAACAAGCGCAAACACCAAGATATGTTTCGAGGTTCGGGCACCCAGCTCTACATCCTCGCCTTCACCCAGAAGGATTTTAAGTCCACTAGCTTGTCCACAAAGGACTCCCACAAAGGGAACCTCCACCGAGGATTTGGGGCAATCACAATACAAGGAGTACCCAACTCCTCTCCTTACAAACACAACCTCCTCCTTGAGGCACAACTCCAATCCAACAAACAATCACCTCACAACCCGAGGGATTAGCACAAAGCCAAGCAAGGATCACCTCACAACTTGAGGGATACAAACCACTTGCACAAACAACCTCCTCAACCCAAGAGGGAAAAGCACAAAGCAAAGTATAGAGGGTTTACAACTTGGTGGTTCAACAACAACCACAAACAATCTCTTTTCCCACACACAAAGACCCTATAGAGAAGATAGTAGATTTTTGCTCAAGTGTGGAGAAAACCAAGGGATTTGAAACCAGCAACTCAAAGAAAATCTTTGGGAAATAATAGAAAATAATGATAGTGAAATTCAAACAAAAACTTTTCCCAAATCCCTTTTCTTTGGTTTTTCAAACCCTAATAAAAACACAAAAAGATTGTTCAATTTGAATTCAAAAACCTCTTTTAATTGCTGTGAAAACACCAGAGAGTAAGGAAAAATTCGCACAAAAAATCTTAGAGAAAAACTCTTGCAAATGGGGTATTTATAGGCAAATCTGGAAACTAGCCGTTGGCAGCAGTTTTTACCAAAATAACCCTGCCGGTCGACCGGTCCGTTCGACCGCCCAACGGTCAATTTTTGCCCGTTGGCAGCTACCGGTCGACCGCCCCGGTCGACCGAAACAAACAGAGAGCTCTGCTCTCAGTCCGGTCGACCGGTCCAGTCGACCGTCCCAGAGGCTCTAAACGTGCACAGAATTGTGCACGTCGGTCGACCGACCCGGTCGACGACTTCATGTCAAGTCGACTTGGTCAGAGAGCAAGTCGACTGATTGAAGTCTGGAATAAAAAACTGGATCAGAAAATCAGTTTAAAAATATTTTGAAAAATCTTTTAACACTCCTAAAAATCACCAAAAATAGTTTTATCATTTTGCATTGATATATAAACATGTGGTAAAAAGTTTAGCTCAAATATCAATCAATATGAACTATTTTTGTGCCTTATTATTTTTACCAAAAACCAAAAACTGTATTTTCTAAAACTTGGATTTTGAATAGAAAATACGTTTTGTCCAAAACTCTTCCAAATACAAAAACATGATATCTAAACACTTTGAGGCATGATGCATATGGATAGAAATCCAATATACATGAAACAAATATATATCATAGTTTTTGTCATTAACTCCAAAATATGTTTTGTCAAAAATACCAAAACATATGACACATGAATAAGTAAGTCAAAACTAAGTTTGTCTAGGAAATTAAAGCATGCATGTATATAGAACAAATCATATATACCTTAAACCATGTAAACTTGTTTTGATCTATCTATTCATGAAAACCAAGATCGGTTAAACCTAAAACCGAAAAAACCAAAAACCAATATTCAAAACATGAAACGTGTGTGTTGTGAACTTGAGCATTATCATACTATTCTAATTTTTACAAATTGGATCTAAACACAAAACTAAACTATGGTACCGATGTCTTCTTGTAGAGCGCAATCTCCAAGCCGACTCGATCCAAAACTCCTTGATCCACCGAGCAAGTGCTATATATGATCTTTGACGCTCGGGCTCTTGAATCAACTTGTGAAAGATGTGTGGAAGATTTCACCAACTAATAACTTGATTAATGATCTGAAACTAAACTCACAAGATTATTAGTACACATAACTACATGAGTTAATCATCATCAAAACTAGAGTGGAAGGCCTTTGGGCCAACACTATTCACCCCCCTCTAGGTGTACTTTCAAAATTGGGCCTTTAATATGTGATGATATAATGCAAAATTGACAACTAATCACACCTCTACACTTATCTTTTACTCGTCCCGAGTAAAACAAGAAAAACTAAAAGCTGAACTAAGATTTTTATTTCACGACTTTCGCAGATGACGCGATTGCACTGAGCGTGTGCAATAAGCCTTTAAACCTCTAAATTTCCCTAGAGGAGGAGTTATAGTCTCCTGAGGTTTTTAATGAATTACACCCACAAAATTCATAAAGAAAGATAACAAATATTATTATTTTTGAAAACACATTTTGAAAGAGAAAAATTATGAAATATTTTTGTAAATATTAAGTGATCTACGGTTTTAAGTTAAATGAAACTATTCATCCCTAATTTGAGTCTTCATGTAAGGACTTGTTATCAATTAAGGTTAAGAAATCAAGATTAAATTAATTATTTGATCTTTCATAAAACTTAAATAATACTCACTTGTATATTTTTGGGATATAACTTGGACTATGATACCATTTATTTATTGATATATATATATATATATATATATATAATATATATATATATATATATATATATATTATATATATCTATATATATATATATATATATATTCTTTGGTTTTATTAGACTTTCTAGTCTACCCCGGTAGCGAGCTCTTAATCGATGACTCCCAGACCAGACGGTCTTAGGGCACCAGATGGGAAAACATCTCTCGGATTTAAGGACTCGAGTAAATAAGGCCACAAAACTAAAGGGATTATTTGTTTTGACCACTGTTAGGCGTGACTAATTATACTTCTTAAGGCACAATTAATCAGCTTAATTAGTGGCTAAGTATTTTTATAATATTTTTATAAGGGTATTAAGTTTTTATTTTAATTTCTCAATGTATAAGTGCATATATCTCTAAATCAAAAAATTTAAAATCAAATTATCTTTTCAATCTTTCTTAACCAAAAAATCCAACAATACCTCTTATTTTGATCCAAATTAAGAAATTATAATTAAGGCATCCTTAATTCCTAAAATCAACTTAATTTTCTAAACAATGGATTAATTTTTATCTCTTTTGTCAAAAAGTTTGTTAAGAAAAGAAAAATCCTATACAAAAAGAAAATTCTAAGAATATCCTAAAGAAAGTGAAAAAGAAAGATATTCGAAAAAATCTACATTAGTAAATTCTCCCACACACTTATCTCATGCATTCCTCAATACATCGTGAATGTATATAGCACGAAAATAAAGAGGGAAGGAAAATTCACCTTAGGATAGTGGCTCTGGTGGAGCTCTGATTTGTGCATGAAATGCGGTCCAATTCAAAAAATGTGGAATTCGTAGGGACCCACCAATGATCTCTCTTCTAATATAACCCAGTAATTCATAGAAGAAATATAAGAATATTTAGAAAATTAACCCCATCAAATTTTCAATTTTGAAAAATAATTTCTAAGTCATTTAGTTCTACATCTTTATCCGAAAATTGAGTGTGATTATGCAAGATGATTGATTTGGGCTCAAAAGGTATAAAAACTAATATCGACTCAGAAAATTGACTGAAATCAAATAAAAGTTCAGGGGTCAAAATTAGTTCAAAATTTGAATCCAAACCAAAACATTGAGGTTTCACACTTCCCCCATCAACGGAATGTGGTTTTGAAAGATTGGTAATTCAATTTCACGATGTACGGATACAAGATTCAATACTGACTCTGAAAAGTGATTATTGTTGGATAAAAATATCAGAGTCAACATTGAGTCAAGAAGTGAAATTGAAGTACTAAGTTGAGGTTCGGGATCACATTCATACTCAAGTTCAATTTCATGAAAGAGATAACTTGCCAAATGTCCATGCGGTTCTCAAAACTTTGATATTGGTCAAGTTTAAATGGATGTGATGAAAGCAATCTTGGTTTCCAAAATAACATGATTTTCGGTCAAATCAATAGGGTTAAAGATATCAGGATTGGCCAAAGATTGATAAGGGAGAGATTTTCTCATTCCTATAGATGTTGACCAATTGACTCATTTGTACTTCTAACCTATTGATGGACTGGGTAATAAAATTTTGGATTTGAATCATGTGTAATATCCCTAGTTAATAATATATTTTTATTTTTCTAAATATGTATTTTGTTTTACTTATTATTTTATTATTATTTATTAATTTATTTATATCTCATAATTTTCATTTTTGTTACATATATATGTCTTAATCATTATTAGTAATAACTACTAATTCAATTATCTCTAAATTGTGATTCTTATTATTAATATTTATTTACTAAATTTGTATTGGACATTAAATTACTATTTCATAAAATTATTCTTAATAATTGTTATTTTCTTATGATCAATATTAATTAATATTACTACTAATTATTTAATATTAGGTATTAACTTATAAGTTATTATTATATTAATAAGTATTATTAATGGTAGTTGTTATTATTATTTTTATCGTTTCATTATGATTATCAATACTATTATTATTATCTGTTATTATATCATGTACCCTAAGTTTTGTTGTTGTTAATTAATTATTACTGATATTATTATTAATTACTATATTTAGTATTAATTACTATTATTATTATTTCATTATGATTATTAATTATTATTATAATTATTAGTGTTATTATTGTTATTGATATATTGTTGTTGTTATTATTATTGTTATTGCTAATTATTATTATGACTATTATTATTATTACTATTATGTTTCTTATCTCTCTCTCTCTTATCCCCTAACCCGTTACCCATATCCAATAGCCCATAATCCAAACCAAAACACCTAAAACCCATTACCTAAAAACCAATAATCCTTTAAACTCATACCCATTACCACAACCCATACCCATCTCCTTATATATAATTTATTTTATCCTAACCCTAATCTTCTCCTAACCCTAATGAAAGCACACCTAGAGGGGGGGTGAATAGGTGTAAGTGCTAATATAGAAACTAAATGCCCTAAATGTGGAAGCTAATGCAAATTTTGCAACACACTTAATACAACACACAAGTGTAGCCGAATTCCCTGTGAAGGGCTCTGGACTAACTCCTCTTGATTCCCCTTGAATGGGTTGAGGTGCTATGTGAAGCTCTTGTGGTTAAGTATAAGTGAGGCACACACAAACAACCAAGCATACACAAGATATAGCAATATGAAATATGCAAGGTACAATACAAGCAATGTATGATATGAATAATGAATGATGCTTTGCACAAATAAAAGAGAGAGAGTTAGAGAGACAAGTGGATCAAACGCTAACAACAAGATATGTTTCGAGGTTCGAGCCCCTAGCTCTACATCCCCGCCTACACCACCGTGTAGGATTTCTAATCCACTATACCCCCACCGAGGGAACCTCTACCGAAGAGGATTTGTTACAACAAAGGGAGTACCGAACTCCTCTCTCAATACAAACACCACCTCACACAAGAGGGGTAGGTCCTTAGCCAAACAACAACCAATCCACCTCACACTTGAGGGATACAAACCAACTACCAACTCCACCTCACCAAGAGGGAGTAAACACCAATCTCCACCTCTACCAAAGAGGGAGCAAACCAATCACCTCAAATCCACAACCTCAACCTCTACCAAAGAGGGAGCAACCAAATAATGAGGGTTTACAATAGGTGGTCTCTTTCAACCACAAACAATCTCTCCTTTTCTACAAACAAAAAGATCCTAAATAGATTAGGATAGAAGATAGGCTCAAGTGTGAAAAACAAGTGTTTTGATCAAAGAAAATCTCTTGAGAAAAATACCAAATGAATATAGAATTTTAGATCAAGAAACAATTCCCAAAAACCTATTTTCTTTGAAAATAACAAAATACTTAAAAACAAATAGAATGAGTCTTTTTGCTCTTTAAACACTTTTTAAAACTTGTTTTTAAAACCAGAGAATGGGAGAAAATCAGCTCTAAAAATCTTAGCCAAAACCCTAAAGAAATGGGGTTTATATAGGCCAAACAGAAAACTAGCCGTTAGGCTGATCTGGCAGCCTGACAGGCTAGCGGTCGGCCGGCCAGCCGACCGCCAATGGTCAAAAATCCGACCGTTGGAGCAAACCGGTCGACCGCCTGGCCGACCGAAATAAACAAATAGCACAGCTCTCAGGTCCGGTCGGCCGCCCGGCCGACCATCCCTGTGACTGCCAAACGTGCACAAGCTTGTGCACGTCGGTCGACCGCAAGGGTCGACCGGCCCTTGGTACGGTCGACCCGTGCGGTCGGCCGTCCTGGCCTGTCAGCCACTGTTCTGGAACAGAAAACACATGTTAAAATATTTCTAAAAATCTTTTAAGTCTTTTTAAAAATACCCGAAAATAGTTTTATCATTTTGCATTGATACATAAACATGTGATAAAAAGTTTGGCTCAAATATCAATCAATATGAACTATTTTTGTGTCTTATCATTTTTACCAAAAACCAAAACTTGTATTTTATCAAACTTGATTTTTCAACACATGAATAGAGAAGTCAAAATAAGTTTGTTTAAAAGTTAAGCAGGCATGTATAGAATGAAACAACTATACATATATTAATTAAACTTGTTTTGATCAACTATTCATGAAAACTGAAAACCAAACGTAAAACGTGTGTGTTTGTGCACTTGAGCATATCAACTATACTAAGCTTTACAAATGGATCTAAACACACTATCTAAACTATGGATACCTAAGTCTTCTTGACGATCTCCATCTTCAAGTAGACCCGATTCAAAACTCCATCCATGGGCTAGGCAATGTGTGATCTTGAAGTTTGAGCCATGGAATCACTTGTGAAGCTTCCAAAACACCTCTTGTTGAAGCTATCACCAAACTAACATCTTGTTATAAGATCTGAGACTAAAAACACAAGAATATTAGTAAACATAACTACAAGAGTTAATCATCATCAAAACTAGGGTGGAAGGCCTTTGGGCCAACAATCTCCCCCTTTTGATGATGACAAAACTCATGGAGTTATATATGCATGGATTAAAGTTAAGCTTCAAAGAAGCTCCCCCTTAACTCATGCATAAAACAAATAAACATAAATATGCATGAATGACAATGCATAAACAAGATGCTCTAGATACCAAATGAAATATTCAAAACAAAGCATGCTCTAGAGACCAATTAAAATTAAACAATTAAACTTAATATATGCAAAACACAAATATGCATATATAAAACATGTACCAATCATGCATAGAGAAGGATTGTGAGTTTTATATGCATGTTAAACTCTCAAATAATTCTCCCCCTTTTTGTCAATCATCTACAAAGGGATAAAAAACCAAAACAAAACAAAATCTTCTCCCCCTTTTTGTTTGAAACAAAGAAATAACAAAAGGGTAAAAAAAACAATAAAAACAATGTTCTCCCCCTTTTTGTCTAAAACAAAAAATATCAATAAGGGGTTTCAATCAATTAAGATATCAATTAAAAAAATGTCAAAGATAGCATTTTGATACCAATTGAAAGTGAAACATAAATTTTGAATATTTTCTATCATAAAGTAAGGGAGTAGGAATCAAATACCAATTAAAAGACAAAATCAAATTTTCTCCCCCCTTATGAAAAACAAACTAAACACATGCATAAGCTTGTTTTAAGATACTAATTGAAAACAAATCAATCATTAAAAATTTTCAAGCTTAGCATAAATAAATATTTGTGCTCTAAGATATAGGAATATAGTAGGCACAAATAAAATATATATGTATGAAAAAAATAGATACCAATAGACATTGATACCATTGAAATGAAAGCATACATACATAAACACATATGAGTATACAAAAGAATCAAGATTGATACCAATTGAAAGAGTTCAAAGATACCAATTGACATAACAATAAAAGCATGGTATAACTCATATCAAAATGAAGAATACGAACTAGTTAAAATGGACATTTTTGTTAACTAGTACGAAATCCTTCAAGTAAGAAATAAACTAAAAATAATTTTCATAAAACACATGTAAATCACAAAGCACTTAAAAAACTCAATATTCAATAAAGTCCATACATGCTCATGAAAACATACTCATGAGAAATATTTTAAAAAATGGTGAATGTACAAGTAATGTGTGACATGGCATTATGAAATTTCCAATTAAGCTCAAAATTTCTTGAAACAATGAAAATCATCAAAATTATTTAATCTTCAAGGTATATGTATGTCTTATACAAACTAAAGTATACATACATATCCAAACACAACGAGTCCACTAAGATATATACATGAAGGCACGTGGCTCAAAAAGGATGTATATGTATAATAATAACTTGGATAAAATAGACATATACATGAAGTTAAACAAAAATACATAAAAACATGAAAAGCTAAATTTTCATTAAAACAAATTTCATATCAAGACATATGTATGTTTTGTCAACACAAAAAGTATACATACATATCCCTAAACACAATTGAGTCCATATGTATAGATTTGCATGAAAAGCAAATGACTCAAGGGGTATACATGTATATCTTAAAGTTTGGCAAAATAGACATATACATGAAACAAAAACACATGATCATAAAATAAATTCAAATGGGAATACAAGTTTAAAATGTATGGATCATCAAAACTAGACTATACTAGCACATCTAATAGGTTCAAATAAGCATTCAAGCTCAAACATATATAGATTTATTTGTGGCCCGCTATATGTACAAGTATACACCTAGTCTTAACGAAAACTAACATTCAAACATGTAATCAAATCATGAAGCATTAAAACAAAATAAGAATCAACATGATAAACATAAACATGATTATTATGTAAATCCACATGTCATTAGAACTATGATGTACATGATAGCTAAACAATTACGAGAACACAAAATAACAATCCATTTTAAATATGGGTGTCTCAAAAGGCTATACATGCATGTCAATGGTCTAATAATCATGGTATTTTCATAATAATCTAAAAACAATAAATCATGCTACAAATGATAAACATGGGAAGCATGCAAACATAAATGAGGAGTTAGAGATTCGATATCAAAACTAATGAAGGCACCTCTCTAGTACTCCAAACCAAGGTGGTCATCTCCACCAAACATCCCTTGAAAGTGATGCATCCAAATGATTCCATGAAGCTCGGAACGCATCCACTCCAAGGTACCGCTACTCTCACGTCATGTGAGAGCCCACACCTACATCAAAAATACGAGGGGTGGTCTTTGGTACCCATATCTTTTTGGTCCATGGGGGTAGTACCTTCTCTAACCCAAACAAATTTAGTTGCTAAATTTGAAGTATGTAATCTATCAAAGCAAAATTTAGCAAGGTGGCCCTTACGTCCACAATGTGTACATGTGTACACATGAGCATACATGGTGTGATGATGGTGACCGTGGGAAGCATGTGTATGCCGTGGAGGGTGTGCATGTAAAGATGGAACTTGCTTCTTTCGAAACAAGGATTCCAAACGTGTGTGGCTCTTGGCACATTGGCTCAAAGTGGAGCCCAAACAATCGACACTCTTCTTAAGCATGGATATATCATTGTTAATCAAAGAAGAAGTGTGGCATGCAATGGGTGTGCTAGATGGAACTACCCTAGCATGGCAAACATGTGCATCTATATTATTTTGCAAAACATCATTTTTCTTTAAACATACATTTAAATCATTTAAAATAGAAATAATTTTGTTTTTCAAAGCAACATTCTCTTTTAAAACAAAATCAACTTTCAAAGACAAATTTTCATTTTTCTTCAAAAGAGTTTCACAATCATTTTTAGATTTTAAAAACTTATTTTCTTTTAGTACAAGGTCTAGTTGAGATCTCAATGAATCCCTTTCATTATAGACCTCAACCTTTTCTTGCAAAACCTTGTCAAGTCTAGAATGCAAACTTTTATTTTCTTTTTCAATTCCTAGACTTTTCTTTTTCAAAACCTTATATTTTTCAATTAATTTTTCACAAACTATTGAAAGTTCTTCATTTAAAGTATGGGCATCAATATGATCATCACATGAAGAACTAGAATCAAAACTATCTAGTTGAGTTTCCGATTGTACCTCAAGGGAGTCATTCCCTTGGACCATGAAGCATTGAGATTCGGATTCTCCACTAGATTCCTCCGGTTGGATTTGTACTTGAAACTCGGAGGTGGTTGTGGTTATCAACTTGTTCCACACTGCAAAGGCGGAACCAAGATTAGAAACAAGCATAAGATATTCTTTATTTAATGTGCTTCTAATGGCCCAAGGGCTTATGCATTGGCCCCTATATGATTGCGATTACCAAGATAGCATTTCTTGGTGGCCGCAAGGAAAACATGTAAGCCTAGGGTTTGGAGGTATATGGACATCCTAGTCTTCCAAACAAGAATGTTGGAAGCATCATACATAGGTGGGGTCATGAAGTCCATGGTAAACTATATGTGTGCAAACAAGCAAATGCAAACAAGAGATTAGCAAACAAATGGATCTCACTCCTAGGATGTTAAGCCTAAGTATCAAGAGCGTTGGCTCTGATACCAATTGAAAGCACACCTAGAGGGGGGGTGAATAGGTGTAAGTGCTAATCTAGAAACTAAATGTGCTAAATGCGGAAGCTAATGAAAATTTTGCAATACACTTAATACAACACACAAGTGTAGTCGAATTTCCGTGAAGGGCTCTGGACTAACTCCTCTTGATTCCCCTTAAATGGGTTGAGGTGCTATATGAAGCTCTTGTGGTTAAGTATAAGTGAGGCACACACAAACAACCAAGCATACACAAGATATAGCAATATGAAATATGTAAGGTACAATACAAGCAATGTATGATATGAATAATGAATGATGCTTTGCACAAATAAAAGAGAGAGAGAGTTAGAGAGACAAGTGGATCAAACGCTAACAACAAGATATGTTTCGAGGTTCGAGCCCCTAGCTCTACATCCCCGCCTACACCACCATGTAGGATTTCTAATCCACTATACTCCCACCGAGGGAACCTCTACCGAAGAGGATTTGTTACAACAAAGGGAGTATCGAACTCCTCTCTCAATACAAACACCATCTCACACAAGAGGGGTAGGCCCTTAGCCAAACAACAACCAATCCACCTCACACTTGAGGGATACAAACCAACTACCAACTCCACCTCACCAAGAGGGAGTAAACACCAATCTCCACCGCTACCAAAGAAGGAGCAAACCAATCACCTCAAATCCACAACCTCAACCTCTACGAAAGAGGGAGCAACCAAATAATGAGGGTTTACAATAGGTGGTCTCTTTCAACCACAAACAATCTCTCCTTTTCCACAAACAAAAAGATCCTAAATAGATTAGGATAGAAGATAGGCTCAAGTGTGGAAAACAAGTGTTTTGATCAAAGAAAATCTCTTGGGAAAAATACCAAATGAATATAGAATTTTAGATCAAGAAACAATTCCCAAAACCTATTTTCTTTGAAAATAACAAAACACTTAAAAACAAATAGAATGAGTCTTTTTGCTCTTTAAACACTTTTTAAAACTTGTTTTTAAAACCAGAGAATGGGAGAAAATCAGCTCTAAAAATCTTAGCCAAAACCCTAAAGAAATGGGGTTTATATAGGCCAAACAGAAAACTAGCCGTTAGGCTGATCTGGCAGCCTGACAGGCTAGCGGTCGGCCGGCCGGCCGACCGCCAACGGTCAAAAATCCGACCGTTGGAGCAAACCGGTCGACCGCCCGGCCGACCGAAATAAACAGAGAGCACTGCTCTCTGGTCCGGTCGGCCGCCCGGCCGACCGTCCCTGTGACTGCCAAACGTGCACAAGCTTGTGCACGTCGGTCGACCGCAAGGGTCGACCGGCCCTTGGTACGGTCGACCCGTGCGGTCGGCCGTCCTGGCCTGTCAGCCACTGTTCTGGAACAGAAAACACATGTTAAAATATTTCTAAAAATCTTTTAAGTCTTTTAAAAATACCCGAAAATAGTTTTATCATTTTGCATTGATACATAAACATGTGATAAAAAGTTTGGCTCAAATATCAATCAATATGAACTATTTTTGTGTCTTATCATTTTACCAAAAACCAAAACTTGTATTTTATCAAACTTGATTTTTCAACACATGAATAGAGAAGTCAAAATAAGTTTGTTTAAAAGTTAAGCAGGCATGTATAGAATGAAACAACTATACATATATTAATTAAACTTGTTTTGATCAACTATTCATGAAAACTGAAAACCAAACATAAAACGTGTGTGTTTGTGCACTTGAGCATATCAACTATACTAAGCTTTACAAATGGATCTAAACACACTATCTAAACTATGGATACCTAAGTCTTCTTGACGATCTCCATCTTCAAGTAGACCCGATCTAAAACTCCATCCATGGGCTAGGCAATGTGTGATCTTGAAGCTTGAGCCCTGGAATCACTTGTGAAGCTTCCAAAACACCTCTTGTTGAAGCTATCACCAAACTAACATCTTGTTATAAAATCTGAGACTAAAAACACAAGAATATTAGTAAACATAACTACATGAGTTAATCATCATCAAAACTAGGGTGGAAGGCCTTTGGGCCAACACCTAATCCCACATCTTCATCCCTCTCCGACCACCATCTCTTGCGCCCCACCTCCGCCGGCGACCTCCTCTAGCTCCCTCAACCCCATGGTCGGCCAAGCCCCATGCGGCATATACCCTGGCCAAGCCCACGGCTCCACCTCTAAGCCAGACCCCTCTCCCTAACAACCAAGTCCCCCATCCACTGATTTTCCTCCGCCATGAGCATCTCCCCTTCCACTGCGGCCATCATCGGAGTGCCGCCGAAACCCACCAGCGGCTGTACCGTCCCCCCTTGTCTGTACTGTTGGCACAAAGGTTACAATCCTCGGTTTTGTATTTTGACGATAAAAAAGCATATGGAGTTATTTGGTACTAATCAAGTTCAAGAGTGTGTTTCAGGGTTCACAGAAGATCGAACAGGCTTCTTCATCTATAGAAAGGTGTTGATGACTCAAGGATAATCAAGCACGAATTGCAGCTCAAAACACTCAAACGTCGCTATCAGAGATGTCCGCTTGAAGATTCTTACAGTCGATTAAAACCTTGTAAAAATCTAGTTTGTTAAAAAGTGAAATATAGATTTCAGGTTCAAAGATATACATACAGAAAAATGCACGTTTTGCAAAGTATGGTTTATTTTTGACATGTTTGGTTTTAATACTTATTCCATATTTTCTTAAAAGTTATATCTCAGTTTAGAACTTGTATCTCATTGTTATACATGTATTCTCTCCTCTAAAAATCATACAAAAATTATTTAAAATTTTTCTTGAATTTCAAAACTAACATTGACCCTATTTTTGGCCTAGGTCGGTCGACCGGCCGGTCGATCGTGCCTATTACAGGCCAGAATAGTCGACCGCACGGTCGATCGAACTTCTGGCAATTGGAGTGTGCATGTTGTGCATAATCCCGGTCGACCGACCGTCGACCGATCCCCTTTTGCAGTCGACGACCCACTGTAAATATGTTGGTCTCGGTTAGACACGGTCGACCGACCGGTCGACCGCCAACCAACTGTCACATTTTTTAAACTGGCCGATCAACCGGGCGGTCGACCGATAGATTGCCAAATTCACAATGACGGCCAGAATTTCAAATCTGTATTTTGCCATGTTTTTTTAAAAAATGTGGAGAGTTGAATTTTTAGGATCAATTTCTTCCCTTTCAGACCTGGTAAACAATTCTAAAGGTGTTTTTCTAAAACCTATATAAAAGGTCTTTGGGATTGATATTAACTGTAACGCCCTGATCCCACGGGTACGGGACGCTACGGCGACGTATATACGCAGAGCAGAGATACCCTCACGTATATACGCTAAGCCTCAGTATAGGGAATAAATATAAGATATACCATAAATCCAGTATAAATAAGTATAAGACTACCTGCAAAAGAGGTCAGTGATCATAACAGTTATGAAAATAGGGAATATAAGATAACAGAAATAAATCACAAGGATACCTATGAATGGAAAGGGTGACAGTCTCAAAAGAATCTCAGAAAATATCTAGTACAGCGGCATCTCAGATCTCCAACCTGGGTACGCAAACCTAGGGTCGTCAGAAAGCGACCTAGTGAGTGATAAAATAAAGAAAGCAGTAATATGTACTATAATAATACAGGCACGATAATAATATATAATACATGTTTATGTATCAGTAATACCGTAAAATAGAAATTTAAGAATCAGTAGAAATATAAAAATGTCATATTTTAATACCATCACTACCTAGCATGTTATCAACGGGTCATGCCTACATTAGTATTTAGTTATATAATAAATAATGCCCCATCCCGAGTTATATTTATTATATTTAATTTACACAGTGTATCAAGAATAAGTAGAGTGCATGGTACTTGTAACACGGTAACTGACATGAGTTTTGTTGATAGCATGAAACAAGATAACGAGAAACGGGAAATAATTGATGTAGGATTCTAGATGTGGCCCCCATAGTTTGGATTCACATGGCACTTAGTTCCACACATCGCACATCAACAGCTCACATGTCCAGTAACAGGAAATGGGAATACAGGACTACTCATGTAATAATAATCCATGTGACATGAACAGTGGTCAATGTAACGGGAATACAAAGACAATCATCACATACACACAAGTGAGTCTATGCAACAGTGACATATGATTATAATAACAATACCAGTGCAATACATGATCCGTGTCATATGTCCTCAAGTACATGCAATAATAGTGTCCAGTATATCGGTGGATCGGTAATAGTGACAGTACAGTAGTGACAATGCCAGGTATAATGAAGTACGCGTATATCAGTGTACATGTAGCAGTATTGCGTAACCCTAATAGATGTCCATGAAGTGACAATGTCCAGTGATGTGATAGATATAACTAAAACATGTGGAATAGATAATAATTCTTACAGTATTTATTAAAATGAAATTCCTCTAATTAATCATCTATCACTTCAATTTTTATTAAATCATGAAGCAGATGAAGGTATTATTTTATTGTTTATCCTTACTAAAATATCATGCATATTCTTATTACAAGACATGACTTCTCTATAATTAAGTTATTAATTAATATTATAGTGATTTACCCACATCCATGATTTATTAACTAAAGCAATCACTCAGTTTATTAAACATGAATAAATATCATTTATAAAATGAAAATACTCACAAACTGGCCATGAAAAGGTAGCTCTCTTTCCCACGATCGCAATGGTTCCAGGATTGTCCAAATCGGACTCTGGAGGCTCCAGATACCGCCCGAACACTAGAAACAATACAAACGGGTTAAATATGTAATACATATCGTAAAATGCAAATGGTACACATTAACAGGGGTTTTTCTGTAAATTTACCTTATATGGCTTTGGATGCGAGTTAAGGTTGCTCAGTGGGTTGGGTTTAGATCCAATAACCCGACCCAATTAACTTAAGGAATTGGGTAAATTGGTTAGTGGGTTTATGGGTTAAATGAGTTTGGATTCGGGTTTGGGCTCATGACCCGTTAAGGGTTGTGAACCCATAACAACAACAGCGGCAGCAGCAGAGACTCTGCTGCTGGCGCGCTGCGGCCGGCCAGCTTAGCTAGCTGGCGGCGAACGAAACCCGTCGGCGGCGGGTCTAGCCGCCGAGGCGGTCACAGAGTGAGAGAGAGAGAGAAGAAGAAGAAGAAGAAAAAGAAGAAGAAGAAAGGAGGAGGAGGAGGAGGAGGAGGAGGAGAAGAAGCAGAAGAAAAGGAACATGAAGAAAAAGGAGAATGAGGAGGAGGAGAAGGAGGATGAGGAGAAGAAGAAGGGGGTGGCGCGGTTGGGGGGCGGTGGCGTTGGCTGGGGGCGCCGGCCAGCAGTGGTGCGACTACCTACCGGCGGCAAGGCCGGCAACGATCTGGCCTCCTATGCTGAGAACAGAGAGAGTGAGGGGAGAGATACAGTGAGAAAGAGTGGAGGGAAGAAAGAGGGAGGGAATTAAGAGAGAGAGAGAGAGATTCTTAATGGGAGAGAGAGAAGGGCTAAGGCAGTGCTATGTCAGTGGTGGAGGGATCCAGAGAAATAGAGAAAAAGAAAAGAAGAAGTAAATTTATTTAATATTATTTAATAAATATTTTAATTGGGTCAAAAATTGACTAGTTCCGAGTAGTTTTCAAAAATTATATAAAATAGAGAATATTATCCTGAGATATAATATGAAAATAATTTGAAGAAATTTTTTCTACTTTGTAAACTAAAAATCCTAAAAGTTCCGCCGGTACTAGGCGACACTGATTTAGCCGGATTTTTCATAAATTCAGAAAAATTTTCAAAACTACCCTAATGTAAAAAATACGATTCTAAGACACAATATGAAAGCAGATTCCTAAAATATAACTCCATTTGTGAATTAAAAATCGGAGAGCCAATTATCGGTATCGGCCGGCTATAGAGATTTTTCAAAATTAAAAATCTAAAATATTGAAAAATAATATCTGAAACTGAAATTGGCTCAATCTGACTATCAGAAAGGTTAAATCAACTTTATATATTGCATCGAGCACTGAAACTGTGATACTTACATCAAGGATCGGGGGGTTACATTTGTCCTCACCTTACAAAAAATTTCGTCCTCAAAATTTTAGGTCAGGTGGGAGAACAATATTTACAGTCATGGAGCCTGAATGTTACGGGTTCATGACACTTCTGTTGTGCCACTCAGATATCGATAGTGAAAGCAGGGTGGAGAATTGGGGTCGTATGTCAGAGATAGAGAATTGAAATCCATAGGATGAAGAAAAAGTAAGAAGAAAATCAAAATATTCTGATTGATAACTGAAATGAGGGAATAGAAAAGCATCGAGGAATGAATTTTCAATGAAATGGCATTCTTGTGCTCATAACTGGAATTCCTAAATTCAGATACAGATGAGTTCTAATCTGAATCTGATTGTACTATTGGTAAGAGCCCGAGCATTGACCCAGGTGGTTACCCACACCAGGTGTGAACCTAGGCTCTGATACCACTCTGTAACGCCCCGATCTCACGGATACGGGGACGTTACGGTGACGTATATACGCAGAGCGAAAATACCCTCACGTATATATGCTAAGCCTCAGTATAAGGAATAGATATAAGACACACCATAAGTCCAATATAAATAAGTACAAGACTACCTGCAAAAGAGGTTAGTGATCATAACAAATATGAAAATAAAGATAAATAAGATAACAAAAACAAATCACAAAGATACCTATGAATTGAAAAGGGTGACGGACTCAAAAGAATCTAGGAAAATATGTGGTACAACGGTATCTCGGATCTCTAATCTGGGCACGCAAACCCAGGGTCGTCAAAAAATGACCTAGTGAGTGGTAAAATGTGTTGGCCTAGAGGCCCTTCACTCTAGTTTTGATGATGATTAACTCATGTAGTTATGGTTTACTAATAATCTTGTGATATTTAGTTTCAGAAATTTGATCAAGATATTAGTAGGTGATTAGCTTCAACAAAGGTGTTTTGGAGCTTTCACTTGGAGATTCAAGAGCTCGAGCGTCAAGTTCACATCTAGCACTCGGTTGGAGTCAAGCTCGGTGGATCGTGTTTGGATCGAGTCAACTTGGATACGGAGTTCTACAAGAAGACATCGGTCTGTTTAGTTTAAGATTGTTTAGATCTTGTTGTAAAGATAGATAGTGTTGATATGCTCAAGTTCACAATACACACACAAGTTTAAAGTTTCATGTTTTGGTTTTCGGTTTAATCGATCTTGGTTTTCATGAATAGATAGAATCAAAACAAGTTTACATGATTTAATGTATATTAGATTTGATCTATATACATCTATACTTCATATACTTAGAAAAACTTATTTTGATAAGCCTATTCATGTGTTTGGAGTTTTGTATTTAAACAAAACTTATTTGGATTTAATGTCAAAAATATAGATATAATATCTTTCATATATATTGGATTCTATCCATATACAACATGCTTAAAAGTTATTTTAATATCATATTTTTGTATTTACATGTGTTTTGGGGAAATCGGATTTCCATTTCAAAAATTCTATTTTTAGAAAATACGGATTTTGGTTTAAGGCAACTTTTCAATCTCACAAAATGGTTCAAATTGTCGGAAATATGTGTTGAATTTGTTGGCCCAAAGGCCTTCCACCCTAGTTTTGATGATGATTAACTCATGTAGTTATGTTTACTAATAATCTTGTGTTGTTTAAGTTTCAGATTCATTAGCAAGATATTAGTTTGTGATTAGCTTCAACAAAGGAGTTTAGAAGCTTTTCATGGTGATTCCGGTGCCAAAGCTTAAAGATCATACCTTTGCACTCATGGATCACGGTGTTTGTGGATCGAGTCATCTTGAAGATGAAGATCATCAAGAAGACTTAGGTATCCATAGTTTAGATAGTGTGTTTTAGATCCATTTATAAAGTTTAGTATAGTTGATATGCTCAAGTGCACACAACACACACGTTTCATGTTTTGGTTTTTGATTTTCATGAATAGTTTGATCAAAACAAGTTTAAATAGTTTTTATGTATATTAGATATGTTCTAGATATACATACATGCTTTTAACTTCCTAGACAAACTTATTTTGACCTTTCCTATTCATGTATTGAAAAATCAAGTTTGATAAAAATACAAGTTTTGTTTTTGATAAAATTTGCAAGACTCAAAAATGAATTGATATGATTGATAGAAAATGAAAATCAACACAATCTCCCAAAACCCTAGTTTTCTTTGATTTTTCAAAAACCCAAAAAAAATAAAGATGAAATCTTTTTAGCACAAAAACTCTTTTCAAAACTTGTTTAAAACACTGAAGAAGTCAGGAATTTTTAGCTCTAAAAATCTTAGTGAAAACCTCAAACAAATGGGGTATTTATAGCCCCATCAGAAAACTAGTCGTTAGGCTGATGTGGCAGCCTGACAGGTAATTATTATTTACATGCGTTCATAATTAAATTTTTAGCATGTTTTGATGTTTTATAGCATGTTTCATTGTCTATGGACTGACAGGCTGACGGTCGACCGGCCCGGTCGACCGCCAACGGTCAGAATTGTGACCGTTGGGCAACCACGGTCGACCGGCACGGTCGACCCAAACAAACAGAGAGCACTGCTCTCAGATCGGTCGACCGTCCGGGTCGACCGTCCCAGTGCTGCCAAACGTGCACAGATCTGTGCATGTCGGTCGACCGGCCCGGTCGACCGACTTCATCCTAGTCGACTTGGTCAGTTGACTTAGTCGACTGGTTGAAGCCTGGAACAGAAATCTGAGTCAGAAAAACAGTTTAAAAATATTTTGAAAAATCTTTTAAGTCTTCTAAAAATCCACAAAACTTGTTTTAACATTTTATATTAAAACACAAACTTGTGATAAAAATTTCAAGACATATATCAATCATATCAATTCATTTTTGAGTCTTGCAAATTTTATCAAAAAACAAAACTTGTATTTTTATCAAACTTGATTTTTCAATACATGAATAGGAAAGGTCAAAATAAGTTTGTCTAGGAAGTTAAAAGCATGTATGTATATCTAGAACATATCTAATATATATAAAAACTATTTAAACTTGTTTTGATCAAACTATTCATGAAAACCAAAAATCAAAACATGAAACGTGTGTGTTGTATGCACTTGAGCATATCAACTATACTAAACTTTACAAATGGATCTAAAACACACTATCTAAATTATGGATACCTAAGTCTTCTTGATGATCTTCATCTTCAAGATGACTCGATCCACAAACACCGTGATCCATGAGTGCAAAGGTATGATCTTTAAGCTTTGGCACCGGAATCACCATGAAAAGCTTCTAAACTCCTTTGTTGAAGCTAATCACCAACTAATATCTTGCTAATGAATCTGAAACTTAAACAACACAAGATTATTAGTAAACATAACTACATGAGTTAATCATCATCAAAACTAGGGTGGAAGGGCTTTGGGCCAACAATCTCCCCCTTTTTGATGATGACAAAACTCATGGAGTTATATATGCATGGATTTAAGTTAAGCTTCAAAGAAGCTCCCCCTTAACTCATGCATAAACAAATAAACAAAGATATGCAATAAATGTACATAAACATGTATGCATCAACATGCATAAAACACATAAATATATTCTAGAAGCTCTAGATACCAATTAAATTAATAAAACATTAACAAAAACACTAGATGCTCTAGATACCAATAAAACTTAATATATGCAAAAACATAAGTATGCATATATCAAACTCAAAACTCAAAATCTTTCTCCCCCTTTTTGTCAATCATCAACAAAGGGGTAAACAATCAAAACAATAAAATAAGGGGTAAAAATCTTTCTCCCCTTTTTTTTTTTGTCAATCAAAACACTAAAACAATGTTCTCCCTCTTTTTGTCACAAAACAAGGTCAATAAGGGGTGACAATCAACATGATATCAATAGAAAAATATGTCAATGAAGCATCTTGATATCAATTGAAAATAAACAAAGATCAATAAATGTTATATGCTATATACATTCATGAAGAGGAAGACGCTAAGTTATCTTCCCTACACATATACATTACATGAAAGAGGGATGACAAGTCCTAATTCACATAACGCATATTATGTAATGCATAAGAGGAGATGTGAAGCTCCCCCTACACACGTATATCATATAAAGAAGAGTTGTCAAGCTCCTCAATTATAATATACTCAACATGAATCTATATGTAAGAAAGATGTTAAGCTCTCCTTGCATATAGACAATATAAATCAAAACTTTTGTAATTTTTTTTTTAAACAAAATTTTTTTTTTAGATACCAATTTAAAACACAAGACATCTTGATATCAAAAGATAGTATTTTTTTAAACCAAATAAACAATTGAAATGACTATTTTCTATCATAACATAAGGGAGTGAAAATACAAGTACCAATTGAAATATGAAAAATGAATTTTCTCCCCCTTTATGAAATACAACAAAAATTATGCATAGGCTTGAAATAAGATACCAATTGAAAAACTAAATCATTGAAATAAAGTTGAAGCTCAAGCTCTAGCATAAATAAGATTTGTGCTTAAGATATAGAAATATAATAGCACAAATAAAACAAGTATATGTGTATGAAATAGAATGAGTACCAATCACCAATAGATGATACCAATTGAAAGTATACATACACAATAAACATATGAGTATACAAAAGAATCAAATTGATACCAATTGAAAGAGTTCAATGATACCAATTGACATAACAATAAAAGCATGGTATAACTCATATAACTAATCCTCTCATCTCATGCACAAGTTTAAAATGATTTCAATATAAACATACAAGGCATGGACTCCCATCAACCTCCCATTAAGGGTAGGGGTTTTCAAAAATAGATTTGAAAATAAGCTTTGTTTGAAAAACTCTACCAAAATGAAGAATACCGTAACTAGTTAAATGGAAAATCTTTTTAAACTAGTACGAAATCCTTCAAGTAAGGAATACAACAAAATAATTTTCATAAAACACATGTAAATCACATAGCACTTAAAACACTCAATATTCAATAAAGTCCATACAAGCTCATGAAAACATACTCATGAGAAATATTTTAAAAATGGTGAGTGTACAAGTAATGTGTGACATGGCATTATGAAATTTCCAATTAAGCTCAAAATTCCTTGAAACAAGAAAACATGAAAATCATTAAAACTTATTTAATCTTCAAGGTATATGTATGTCTAATACAAACTAAAGTATACATACATATCCAAAACACAACGAGTCCACAAAGTATATGCATTAAGGCACGTGGCTCAAAAAGGATAAACATGTATATCTAATAGTTTGGACAAGATAGACGTATACATGAAGTTAAACAATTAAATACAAAATCAAGAAAAACTAAATTTTCACCAAAACAAATTTCATTTCAAGGTATATGTATGAATTGTCAACACAATAAGTATACATACATATCCCTAAACACAATTGAGTCTAAATATAGATTTGCATGAAAGGCAAATGACTCAAGGGGTATACATGTATATCTTAAAGTTTGGCAAAATACACATATACATGAATTGAAAACTTATACACATAAAACAAATCCAAAAATAGGAATACAAGTTTAAAATGTATAAATCATCAAAACTAGACTATACTAGCACATCTAATGGGTTCAAATAAGCAATCAAGCCCAAACATATAAAGATTTATTTGTGGCCCACTATATGCACAAGTATATACCTAGTTTTAGTGAAAACTAACATCTAAACATGTAATCAAATCATGTAGCATCAAAAACAAGATAAATCATCATGATAAATTTAAACATGATTATTATGAATATCCACATGTTATTAGATTTATGATGTACATGATAGTTAATCAAATACGAGAACACAAAATAATAATCCATATTAAACATGGGTGTCTCAAATACTATACATGTATGTCAAGAATCTAATTATCATGGCATTTTCATACTAATCACTAAACAATGAAATATGCGATAAACCATGACTATTAAAAGCATGAAACCATAAATAGGAGTTAGGAATCGTTACCAAAACCTAGAAAGCAACTCTCCTTGTCTCCAAAACGTGGTGGTCATCTCCACCAAACTTCCCTTGAAAGTGATGCATCCAATAGTTCCATGAAGCTCGGAACGCATCCACTCCAAGGTACGGCAACTCTCACGTCATGTGAGAGCCCACACCTACATCAAAAATCTTAGGGGTGGTCTTTGGTACCCATACTCTTTTGGGTCCATAGGGGTTAGTACCTTCTCTAACCCAAACAAACTTCTTTGCTAAATTATCAACATGTATTCTATCATAGCAAAATTTAGCAAGGTGGCCCTTACGTCCACAATGTGTACAAGTGTACATATGAGCATACATATGGTGATGGGTGTGTCCGTGAGGAGCATGTGTATGCCGTGGAGGGTGTGCATACATAAAGGATGGAACTTGTTTCTTTCGAACTAAGGATTCTAAGCGTGTATGGTTCATGGCACATTGGCTCATAGTGGAGCCCAAACAATCTACTCTCTTCTTTAACATACAAATATCATCATTAATCTTAGAAGAAGAGGTACATGCATTAGATAGACTAGATGAAGAAGCTACACTAGCATGACAAACATGTGCATCCATCTTATTTTGCAAAACATCATTTTTCTTTAACAAACATTTAAATCATTTGAAATAGAAATAATTTTATTTTTCAAAGCAACATTCTCTTTTAAAACAAAATCAATTTTGAAGATAAGTTTTCATTTTTCTTCAAAATATTTCACAATCATTATTGTTTTTCAAAAACTCATTTTCTTTAAGTGCAAATTCTAATTGAGATCTCAATGAATCCCTTTCATTATAGACCTCAACCTTCTCTTGCAAAACATTGTTAAGTTTAGAAGACAATTTTTCATTTTCTTTATTTAAAGCAAAAGTCTTCTTTTTCAACAAATTATATTTTCAATCAATTTTCACAAACAATAGAAAGTTCTTCATTCAAAGCATGGGGATCAACATAATCATTTGAAGAACTAGCACAATCATTACTATCTAGTTGAGATTCCGAAAGTACCTCAAGGAAGTCATTCCCTTGGACCGTATAGCATTGTTGCGGTTCGGATTCTCCACTAGATTCCTCTTCTTGTTGGTAGGCGTTTGAAGCTTGGAGGTGATGGTTGTTGTCAACAAATTCTACACTGCAAAGGCGGAATCAATGATAGAAACACGTAAAAGATAATCTTTAGATAATGTGCTTCTAATGGCCTCAAGGCTTGTGCATTGGCCCCTATATGATTGCGATCTCCAAGATAGCATTTCTTGATGGCCGCAAGAAAGACATGCAAACCTAGGGTTTAGGTACATGGACATCCTATACTTCCAAAAAAACAATGTTGGAAGGATCAAAGCTAGGTGGGGTCATGAAGTCCATGGCAGACTATATGAGTGTGCAAACAAGCAAATGCAAACAATAGACTAGCAACCAAATGGATCTCACTCCTAGGATGTTAAGCCTAAGTATCAGGAGCACTAGCTCTGATACCAATTGAAAAATATACATACACAATAAATATGAGTATACAAAAGGATCAAATTGATACCAATTAAAGAGTTCAATGATACCAATTGACATAACAACAATAGCATGGTATAACTCAATAACTACCTCCCATCTCATGCACAAGTTTAAAATGATTTTCAAATAAACATACAAGGCATGGACTCCCATCCAACCTCCCGTAAAGGGTAGGGTTTTCAAAAATAGATTTGAAAATAGAGTACGTTTGAAAAACTCTACCAAAATGAAGAATACCGTAACTAGTTAAATGGAAAATCTTTTAAACTAGTACGAATTCCTTCAAGCAAGGAATAAAACAAAATAATTTTCATAAAACATGAAATCCACAAGATAATCAACACTCTAGTTCAATTAGGCATAAATATGACTCATGAAAACAAAACATGAGCAAAATATAAATATGAGTGTATAAATATAATGTGAAGAACATGATCATGAAAATATACAATTTAGCTCAATATTCCTTTAAAACAAGATAACATGAAAATTCATTAAAACTTATTTAATCTTCAAGGAATATGTATGTCTTATACAAATTAAAGTATACATACATATCCAAAACATAAAGAGTCCACAAATTATATATGCATGAAGGCACGTGGCTCAAAAAGATAAACATGTATATCTAATAGTTTGGACAAGATAGACATATACATGAAGTTAAACAATTAAATACATGAAAACTAATTTTCATTAAAACAAATTTCATTTCAAGGTATATGTATGAATTGTCAACACAATAAGTATACATACATATCCCTAAACACGATTGAGTCCATGTATAGATTTGCATGAAAGGCAAATGACTCAAGGGGTATACATGTATATCTTAAAGTTTGGCAATACAAACATATACATGAAGTGAAACACTCAATCATAAAACAAATTCAAAAATGAGAATACAAGTTTAAAATGTATGACTCATTAAAACTAGACTATACTAGCACATTTAATGGGAATAAATAAGCAATCAAGCCCAACATATATAGATTTATTTGTGGCCCACTATATGTACAAGTATAAATCTTCTAGTTTTAATGAAAACTAACATCTAAACAAGTAATCTTAACATGAAGCATCAAAACAAATATAAAAATCATCATGATAAAACTAAAACATGATTACTATGTAAATTCATATGTATTAGATTCATAATGTACATTATAGCTTAAACAAAAGTGAGAACACTAAGTATGGGTTCATATAAGCATGTGTGTCTCAAATACTATACATGTATGTCAAGAATCTAATAATCATGGTATTTACATACTAATCCATAGACAATGAAACATGCTATAAAACATCAAAACATGCTAAAAATTTTAATTATGAAAGCATGTAAATAAAATTAGGAGTTAGAGGTTGCCACATCAGCCAACGGCTAGTTTCTGATGGGGCTATAAATACCCCCATTTGTTTGAGGTTTTCACTAAGATTTTTAGAGCTAAAATTCCTGACTTCTTCAGTGTTTAAACAAGTTTTGAAAGAGTTTTTTATGCTAAAAGATTTCATGTTTATTGTTTTTGGGTTTTTGGAAAATCAAAGAAAACTAGGGTTTTGGGAGATTGTGTTGATTTTCATTTTCTATCATTTACAAGAGATTTCCCTAGTAGTTTTTCTTTGTTGCTTATTTCCAAAAATACTTTGTTTCACACTTGAGCTATCATCTATCCTAATCTATTAGGATTCTTTGTTTCGTGAAAAAGAGAGAAAAGAGATTGTTTGAGGTTGTTGAACCTCTAAGTTGTAAACACCCTTATTCTTGTTGTATCCCTCTTTGGTAGAGGTGATCGGGTGATTGGTTTGCTCCCTCTAGTGAGAGGTGGAGTTTGGTTGTAAACCCTCTTCGGTAGAGGTGTTGTGGTTGTTGGGCTACGGGCCTACCCCTCGGTTGTGAGGTGGTTGTTTGAGAGAGGAGTTCGGTACTCCCTTGTTGTACAAATCCTTCTCGGTGAAGGTTCCCTCGGTGGGAGTCCTCGGTGGACGTTATAGTGGATTGGAAATCCTACACGGTGGTGTAGGCGGGGATGTAGAGCAAGGTGCTCGAACCTCGAAACATATCTTGTTGTTAGCGTTTGATCCACTTGTCTCTAACTCTCTCTCTTTATATTGTGCAAAGCATCATTCATAACATCATATCATTTTGCTTGTGTTGAGCATAATTCATATTGCCATATCATATCTATTGTTTGTGTTGCCTTGCATCTTTTATATTGTTCATCATTATATGCTTGGCTTGCTTGTGTGTGTGCCTCACTTATACTTACCACAAGAGCTTCATATAGCACCTCAACCCATTCAAGGGGAATCAAGAGGAGTTAGTCCAGAGCCCTTCACGGGGAATTCGGCTACACTTGTGTGTTGTATTAAGTGTGTTGTAATAATTTGCATTAGCTTCCGCATTTAGCGCATTTAGTTCTTAGATTAGCACTTACACCTATTCACCCCCTCTAGGTGTTTTTCAGAATTTTTGTCACACAAATTTGTATTTCAAAGATATAATATGAACTGATTTTTTAGTAGCAAAAGACAAGTTTTAAATCCGTAATTAGTTGGACCAGGCTGTCTGCCGGTCGACCGGACTGGTCGACCGAGGCAGAAGTCAGTCGACCGACGTGCACAGAACGTGCACGCAGCCAGGGCTGGTGGGGGGCCGGTCGACGACCGCGGCGCGGTCGCCAGAGAGCTGCTCTCTGAAAATGGCCCCGGTCGACCGGGTCAGTCGACCGGCAGAGAGCTGCTACTCTCTATATCCAGTCCCGGTCGACCGGAGGACAACGATTAGAAATCTGACCGTTGGGCCGGTCAACCGGGAAGGGCAAATTTGCCCTTCCTGCTGCCAACGGGTAGATTGGATTGGGGCAATAAATAACCCATATCCTTTGCTGATTTGAACAAGATTTTAAGAGAGAAAATTTCACATTCCTTAAGTGTTTTTTAGCAAAATTTTTTGGGTTCAAAAGTTTTAATCTTTATTTGTTTTTAAAGTGTTGAAATTTCAAAGAAAATAGAGTCTTTTGGGAATTGGTTTTTGATCTAAAATTCTGTATCTATTGGAGATTTTTTCAAGTGATTTTCTTTATTCAAAATATTTTATTTTCTCACACTTGAGTTTATTTATCTATCCTATCTATAGGATCATTATTTTGTGAGAAAGAATTGGTTTGTGGTTGAGAGAGACCACCAAGTGTTATTACCTTCCATACTTTGTGATATCCCTCTAATGAGAGGTGATTGTGTTGATATCCCTTTAGTGAGAGGTGGTTGTGGAAGTGGTGTTTGCATCCCTCTAGTGAGAGGTGATTGAGTTAGAATCCCTCAAGTGTGAGGTGATCTTTGTTTGGCTAAGTGCCTATCCTTCTAAGTATAGAGGTGATTTGAGTTGTGCCTTACCTCTAGTGAGAGGTTGTATTTGTTGGAGAGAGGAGTTGTGTACTCCCGGTTGTACTTACCCAAATCCTCAGTAGAGGTTCCCTGTGTGGGAAGTCCTGTGTGGACGAGTTAGTAGAAATCCTTCTATGTGAAGGCGGGGATGTAGAGCTGTGTGCTCGAACCTCGAAACATATCTCGGTGTTTGCGCTTGATCCACTTTCTCTAACTCTCTCTCTTTCTCTCTTACATTGTGCATTGCATCTTATTGTCATATCATATATACATGCTTGGTTTGATTGTGTGCCCATACTTGTGTTTAACAAGAGAGCTTCATATAGTACCTCAACTCTTATTTAGAGGAATCAAGAGGAGATAGTGCAGAGCCCTTCACCGGGAATTCAGCTACACTCTTGGTTACACTAAGCGTGCTGCATTTAGTTTTAATTCCGCATTATTGTCATTAGATTAGCCGTACACCTATTCACCCTCTCTAGGTGTACTTTTAATTGGTATCAGAGTCTACGCTCCTGATATTAGGTTTAACCACCTAGGAGTGAGATCTTGGTTAGCTAATCTATCTTGCATTTGCACACATATAGTTTGCTCTCATGGATAACCCTCCCATGTTTGATATCTCTAAAATTGATATATAGAAGGTTAGGATGAGTTGGCATTTAAAAGCCATAGGTTTTAAAGTTTACCTTGCCATACCAAGAAATCCTACCTTAGTAATAGCAAGCATTTAGAGGCCAATGTACTAGCCCTAGAGGCACTCAGAAAATCACTTAGCAAAGAATATTTAAAGATAGTTTCTCATTGTGATTCTGTCTTTACAGTGTGAAACATCTTGACCTCTCCAAAGCTTCAATTGCCAATCCAAGTGGAGAAGGAATCTAGTGGAGAACAATCCGACCAACGTTGCTTCATGGTCCAAGGGAATGACTCCTTGAGATACATTCGGATACTCAACTAGATAGTGCTAGTTCTTCTTGTGATGATTATGTTATCCTGATATTGAATGAAGAAGAGCTATCTATTATTTGTGAGAACCTCTTTGAAAAATATAAAGTTTTAAAAAAGAAAACTTTTAAATTAACAAAGAAAATGAGGATTTGGTTTCAAAACTTGATGTATCTTTGCAAGAGAAGGTAGAGAATTCTAATGAAAGGGACTCATTGAAATCCAATCCTGAACTTGCTTTAAAAGAAAATGAAAGTTTGAAAAATAGAAATGATTGTGACATTGTTTTGAAGAAAAATGAAGTTCTATCTTCAAAACATGATTTATTGTAAAAGAAAATGAATCTTTGAAAAAGAAAATTTCTTCTATTTCAAAAGAGCTAGATTTGTTTCAAAGAAAAATACTACTTTGCAAAATGATATTGATTCACATGTTTGCCATGCTAGTGTAGCTCATCATCTAGCATACAATTTCATGCACCTCTTCTTTCATGATTAAAAATAATTTAAATACTTTAAAGAAGAGTGTTAATTGTTTGGGCTCCACTTTGAGCCAATGTGCTTTGAACCACACACGTTTGGAATCCATGTTTCACAAGAAACAAGTTCCACCTATGCATGCACACTATACACGGCATACACATGCTCCTCATGTTCATACACACAACACTATGTATGCTCATGTGTACACATGTACACATTATGGACGTATGGGCCACCTTGCTAAGTTTTGTTATGATATAGTACATGATGTAAATTTAACAAATAATTTTGTTTGGTTAGGAACAGAGCTAACCCCCATGGATCCAATAGAGTTGGGTACCAAAATCTACCCTATGGTATTGATGTAGGTGTGGGCTCTCGCTTAATGTGAGAGCATTGGTGCTTTGAGGTGGATGCGTTCATGCTTAAAGGTGACTATTTTGGATACATCACTGTCAAGGGAAGCTTGATGGGAGTACCACCTAGTTTGGAGACATAGAGATGTATCCTCATGGTCTTGATAACGATCTCTAACTTTCATTTATGTTTACATGCTCCATTTTTGATTTTAGCATGTTTTGATGTTTCATGATTATTATGATAAATGCCATGATAATTAGATTTGTCACATACATGTATAGTATTTGAGTTACACCCATGTTCATATGGATTGTTACTTATGTTTTCACTTTAGTTTAGCTATCATATATATCATGACTCTAAACATGTGCATTCGTATAATGATCATATTTATGTTTTTTTCTATGCTTCATGTTTTGATTACAGTTTAGACGTAATTTTTCATTAAAACTTGTATCAATACTTGTACAACTAGTGAGCCACAAATTGATTATTATATGTTTGTACTTCATTGCTCATTTGTACCCATTAGATATACTAGTATAACCTAGTTTTGATGACTCATGCATTTTGTCTTGTATTCTCTATTTTTGTGCATGTTTTCATGAAAATATCTTTTAGCTTCATGCATATGTTAAATTGTTTAAAACTATTGGATATACATGTATACCATTGAGTCATTTTGTGTTTCATGTAAATCCTTATTTAGACTCATTTGTTTTTATGGATATGTATGTATACCTTAGATTTAGATTAAATATACATATGCCTTGGAGTTAGCATTATTTTAATGAAAATTAAATTTTGATGATTTTCATATTTTTTTTAAGGAATTTCATCATTGAGCCTTATTGCCTATTTTCATGATTATGTTTTTCACATAACTCTTATACACTCACTTTACTTAATGTTTTCTCATGACTTTGTTTTCATGAGTATGATATGTGCTTTATAGATTTTGAGTGTTGATGATGGTTATGACTTACATGTTTTTTATGGAATACATTCTTGTTTTATTTTTTACTTGAAGGATTTCGTACTAGTTTTCAAGTTTATCATAAAACTAGTTGTGTATTCTTTTTTTAGTAGAGTTTTTCAAACTTGTTATATTTTCAAACCCTATTTTTGAAAACTCCTACCCATTATGGGTGGTTGGATGGGCGACCATGCTTGTATGCTCATATTGAAATCATTTTAACATGTGCATGAATAGGGTGGGTCAGTATGAGTTATACACTTGATCCTCATTGTGTTTTCAATTGGTATCACAATTGATATTTATTTGTATACTCATATTTGTCTCTATATATGTATGCTCCAACTTCAAACAATATCAATTTAGATTGGTATTATATTTTCATACATATATATGTGTTTTAATTGTGCTTACTATATCTCTATATCTTTGAGCACAAAGTTTGCTATGCTAAGCTTGAATTAGTCCTTAATGACAACTATTTTTTAAATTGGTATCTTATACAAGCTTATGCATCGTTTTCATTAGTATTTCATAAAGGGGGAGAAAATCATGTCTTACCTGTCAATCGGTTTTGTTTACAATTAGTATCTTACTCCCATCTTTATGCTGAAAAATTGATATCTTAATTTCATTTGGTTCCTATGCTCCTAATGAAAATTATTTTCAATTGGTATATGTTCATTTTCAATATTGGTATAAAGAATCTTAAATTGATAGTATTCTCTATTTGGTATCTCTATTACAAATGATTTTAGTGTTTAACCAAAAAGATAGTTTATGTTTTTCAATTGGTATCAAAAGTGTAAAATATTTTCAATTGGTACTAATTTTTATAATTGGTATCAAGATTACCTATATGTTTATATCTTTCAATTGATATCAAAAATTTTGTTAGTTTCTTCAAATGTTGTTTATTTTCAATTGGTATCATAAATTGGAATCATGATGTTTCGATGTATACCTTTATGCTAAATTGATATATCTTTCAACTGGTATCCTAATGCTTTGATTTGTATTGCTTATATGTAAGGGAAGTTTAACATCTTCTCTATTTATAGATTCATGTTGAGTGTATGTCATATTGAAGTTATTGACTCTTCTTTGGTATGTAGTATACGTGTGTAGTAGGAGCTTCACATCTCCTTTTATACATGCATATTATATTTTATGTGGTTAGGGTTTAGTCATCTCTTTTCATATAAATGCATGTATGCAGAGGGAGTAACTTTACGTCTCTTTTCTTCATGAATGTATATAGCATATATACTTTATTGTTTGATTTATGCAAAAAAGGAGAAAAAAATTGTTTATACCCTTTATTGTTTGCATCCTTTTTTTGATGAATTGACAAAAATGGGGAGAGATATTTTGGAGTATGATATATGCATATTTGTTTATATGTTGTTTATATGCATGGTTGTTAAAATTTGTTATCTTTTACCATTGGAATCAAAAGTATCTTTTGTTGGCATTAGTATTAAGAGCATCTTTTATTGTTTTGTTGGTATCAAAAGTTTTTGTTGTATTAAGAGCAACTTTTTTAAAACATATTTATTTTAAAAATTGGTATCATGAGCATGTTTATTTCATTGGTATCAAAATATCATATTATGCATATTTATATGAGCATTCATTGAATATCTTATTGTTTATGCATGAGTTAAGGGGGAGCTTCTATGAAGCTTAACTTTAATCCATGCATATATAACTCCAGAGTTTTGTCATCATCAAAAAGGGGGAGTTGCTGACCCAGAGGTCCTTCACTCTAATTTTAATGATAATAACTCATGTAGTTATGGTTTACTAATAATCTTGTGATATTTAGTTTCAGATTTTTGATCAAGATATTAGTAGGTGATTACCTTCAACAAAAGTGTTTTGGAGCTTTCACTTGGTGATTTAGAGATCGAGCGCGTCAAGTTCACATCTAGCACTCGGTTGGAGTTAAGCTCGAAGGATCGTGTTTAAATCGAGTCAACTTGGAGACGGAGTTCTACAAGAAGACATCGGTTTGTTTAGTTTAAGATTGTTTGGATCTTGTTGTAAGGATTAGATAGTGTTGATATGCTCAAGTTCACAATACACACACAAGTTTAAAGTTTCATATTTTGGTTTTTGGTTTAATCGATCTTGGCTTTCATGAATAGATAAAATCAAAACAAGTTTACATGATTAATGTATATTAGATTTGATCTATATACATCTATGCTTCATATACTTAGAAAAACTTAGTTTGATAAGTCTATTCATGTGTTTGGAGTTTTGTATTTAAACAAAACTTATTTTTGGATTAATGTCAAAAACATGATATAATATCTTTTATGTATATTGAATTCTTTCCATATACAACATGCTT